>JAOQGH010000040.1:3147907-3174007 GCA_025769975.1 Gallinago jamesoni
CCCCCCCCCCCCCCCCCCCCCCCCCCCCCCCCCCCCCCCCCCCCCCCCCCCCCCCCCCCCCCCCCCCCCCCCCAAGTTCAGACTCAAACGGGCAGGCTGCTCTCTGTGTCCTTAATGGAGGATTGCTTACTGGTTTGAAACGGCTGGCTCTGTCCTGTGTGTAGAAGGAAGGGGGATTAGATCTCTCACTAAACCAGTCAGACTGACAGCATTAAAAAGAAAATAAATATTTACCATGTCAAAAATTGTATTTATTGTCCAAAATGGCAGAGGTGAGTTAACGACTTGCTGTTCAAGATCTATTTCAATGTTAATATAAATTCTTCCTGTGGTGTGATTTAGCTTTGCTGGTGTCCAGTTGTGACAACCAACAGGTTCACTGGTCTAGGCCAGCTCTGGGACTGCTTCTCCCAGGAAACAGTGGGCCAGCTTTTTCCCAGTTTAAGCATTCCCAAAAATGGTGGTGACAGGGACTCAGTGTTTACTAGATGAGCCACTTGGCGTGGCTCTAGCCTTGTTTTCTTCTTGTGTGTGACTGAGCAAAGAGTACAAGCTCCAGTAAACATTTTTTTAGAGCTTGGTTCTAATAAAAATATACCTTCTTTGTGACCAGCTTGACAAAAGTAAGCTGAAGCCGGGGACAAGAGTTGCTCTGGATATGACCACGCTGACTATCATGAGGTAGGTTTCTGCACTACACCTGCTTTTCTGCTTGTCATATAAAGGGGGGGAAATAATGGTGATCCGAGTTGGTTACATAAAGATTTGAATAATCTGTGATATTTTGTAAATGTTTTCTGCAAAGCAGTGCTTAAGTAAGGACAGTTAGTTTGAGGGAAGACTTATGTGTCTATAATAGAAATATATATATGGTTTAAAAAGAAATTAATTGTTCTTTAAAAACATAATTCAGTTAACAGTATTTTTAGCAGGTTTTTTAAGCTTTTGCTTGTTTGTTTTAAAACTTGAAAAAGTTTGCTGGGTTTGTTCTGTTCCTTCAATGAACGTACTTATCTTTTATCAAGGTGGGAGGAGAAGAAATAATTTTCATACTCTTAAAATTTATTGCAATGGCTTTATAAATGTGTCTGCACAATGAAAAATGTCTGCTCTTAACCCTTTTTTTTTTTTTTTTCCCCTAGATATTTACCAAGGGAAGTGGATCCCTTAGTTTATAATATGTCTCATGAAGATCCAGGAGATGTTTCATATTCTGAGATCGGAGGGTTGTCGGAACAAATCCGAGAGCTGCGTGAGGTATCCAATATCTCAAAATCACTTTTCAAATAGTGATTTATGTTCCAAGGGGAGTTTTTCAGTGCAAAAACGATGTTTGTCCTAAACTATAATGGGACAGGATGTTAAAGGATTCTATCAGTTTGGTGCTTTTTGTGTTTAATTAACTTAGATTACATTTTGCTCTACTGGAAGATAACTTCTGAAGTGTGGTTTAGATGTTTCCCGGCTTTGTAACTGTCTCTGTGGTGACGAGCAGTGTGACTGCAGGGTGCTGGTGCGCTCATAGTGAAAAGCCCAATTCTCAAACTGGGTTATAACACATCTCTATTGTTTCAGAAGCTTAGATTGAGATAGAAATGAAGAAGGTCCTCTAAAGAAGAGGTTTTGAAGAATCCAAGATCCTTTTGGCTCTAAAGTGGGAGGGCATAGTTAGGATCAACAACCAAAAAAATCAAACTTGGAATTTTGCACAAAAACTTACTAGAATCATTCTGGGTAGTTGTATCATAACAGTAGGAAAACATGGTTTGAACAAAGAGCATCCAGCCATTGCAGAGCTGAAGCCTGAACATTAAGGGCAGGATTGTGGATGGATCCATTGGATCCATTTGATGTCTTCTTACTTAGCTGTTTCTCTTACTTAGTACGGCACACAGATAAATAAGAATATGGGTATCTGGAAAACAGCATGGCAAGTGTTCCATTAGCTTTCTGGGATTCCTGATCTATTTTAAAACTCAAATAGCACCTCAGTTTGTTTATCTTGTCTTTTCACAGGTAATAGAATTGCCGCTTACAAACCCAGAATTATTCCAGCGTGTGGGAATTATACCTCCAAAAGGCTGCTTGCTCTACGGCCCCCCTGGTGAGTCTCACAAAAGCGTAATGGATGCTTAGTTGTCACTGTCAAACTGTGGAAATAGCTTTGTTTGCTTCCTGTTTTCTTTCTTTCTTTTATTTTTAAGGATGCTAACTTGCAGTATTGAGTCAGTAATTAAACACCTTCAATCTCTTCTCTGCCCAGGTACAGGGAAAACGCTTTTGGCCCGAGCTGTTGCCAGCCAGCTCGATTGCAACTTCCTAAAGGTAGTGTAATTTTACTCGTGCGCTCACACATGTCCACACATGTGTGATGTCCACACGTCCACAAGCTTAATCTGTTTGCACTCCGGCCTCTTCGTTCATGTGTCTTTTGTCTTTCAAAAGGTGGTGTCGAGTTCGATAGTGGACAAGTACATCGGTGAAAGCGCTCGGCTGATCAGAGAGATGTTCAATTACGCCAGAGATCATCAGCCTTGTATCATTTTCATGGATGAGATAGATGCTATAGGTAATGCTAACGGCCTGCAGGAAGGCTGGAATCTCTTTTTAACGCTGAAATTAGCTATAAAACGATGCTCTGTCTTCTCAAAAGAGAAAGTGTGTGTGTTTGTTCAGAAGAAGCATAAGGGGACAAGGGGTTCAGTTTCCTGGAGCTATTACAGCTGGCCTAGAACCGTGCCTGTTTGTATCTGGCTTGGATATTTTTGGCTAAATGAAAAAGCATTTTTAAAATGTGTGCTTTACCTCTTTAAATACCACCCATCTTCCTGCCCCTGTCCCCTCAGTTTAAAAGGGATACCTAATTGTCTTCAGGCTTAAATGGAGGCAAAAAGTACATAACTTACAAGTTTGTTGTGCTGCAGGTGGTCGCCGTTTTTCTGAAGGCACCTCAGCTGATAGAGAAATTCAGAGGACTCTGATGGAGGTGAGTGTATAAACCCCGATGATGTACTGTACATTAAATAATTGTTCACATTAAATAATAATCCAGATGGGAATAGTTACGCTACGATCCACTTGGTAGAACTTTTCTGAGTTGATAAGCTAAAAGTGAACTAGGTGCTGCTTTTACAAAAGGCAGCTGCACATCTGGATGACATAGCCATGAATTCAGTGTGGAGAATAATCGCAAGAATATTTAAAATTGCTAAAATTATTTGGGGTATTTTCTCTTTTTACTGTGACATGACTCTGCTGCTGGTTACTGCATCTTCTTGAAGGTTTGGAGACACCTGCCCTTTTTCTTAAAGAGGGGAAAGTGGAGCATGTCTCTTGTAGTCCCGAAGAGATTTACTCTAAAAAATTTTACAACTGTTCAGTTTTTCAAAGCTAGGAGAAGTGGTTGTATTTCTTTCTTTCTGTGCTAATTGCTCTGGTAAACTGGATTGTGTGAAGAGAATTGCAATTGCAAAACCACTGGTGATGATTAAGAATTCTGAAGCCGATGGGAAACTTCGCTGGCCTCTGTTTGCAAACAGTTTGCCAGGTTCAAAAGACTGTGTCTGCCTTACATAAAGAATTAAATCGCTGTGATCAAAGAGCGAGTGCTTTGAATCTTCACAATGAAACGTCTTCGTGTGCCTGTATTAGTATTCTAGAGGTTGTTCTCCAAGTCGAATTTGAATGTCCTGGACTTGGTGCAACACAATCAAGACGTGTCAGCCAACCATTGGCTCCTTTAGTACTTGCACCGTTTTCATTGCCTTGTTGTTTTAGCCAAGTCTTTCAGGTTTGAGCTCTGTTTTGCTCAATACCTTTTTCTCTGGGCAAAGCATTTTCAATCTCTTTCTCTCCTTTATTGCTTGGGGGATGCACAGGAAGCTGTGCCCTTCCATTAGAAGGCTTGGAGCATTTTATTTTTGATTCATCTGTATCTCTGTTATATCTTGGTGAAAATATTTATGCAGAAAATAAGTACAGTAGATCGTGCGGGGAGGGTTTTGGGTTATTTAAAAACAAACCTTTTTTTTTTTATTAGTTATTGAATCAGATGGATGGATTCGATACTCTGCACAGAGTTAAAATGATCATGGCTACAAACAGACCAGACACACTGGATCCTGCCCTTCTACGGCCTGGAAGACTGGATAGAAAAATCCGTGAGTTCCTACTTCACCGTGGTTGGAAAGGAGGATATTGTCCATCTGAATTGCGGTTTTCTGTTTTTAATAAAGCTGTAATTTCTTTCTAGATATTGATCTACCAAATGAACAAGCCAGATTAGACATTTTGAAGATTCACGCAGGTCCTATCACTAAACATGGTGAAATAGGTAAGTGGGACGCTCCCTGTGTATCCTTCCTACTTCTGTTTTGTAAAAATATGAAGGTAAGTTGCTTCGATGACTCTGCCCTTCTGATTCCGTTACACTGGCCATACAACTTCCCATCTCCTGGAATTCTAGTTGTTTTTTAATTCTACCTGGTTGAATTGTTGCAAAGTGTTCCTTTGCAAAGGAAAAATGAATATAAATCCTTGGAGCACAGTTGTAAACTGGAAAATTGACATGATTCTCTTCAGGTAGTATCCTGTTTCTAAAGGAATAGCTGAAAGCAAGTAGACAGCATTAACCCCTTCTCCCTCCAAAGAAAGAAAAATTGTTACTGCAGAAGTCAAACAATGAAGAGTCTTTAAAAATCATGGAGAAACTTAGTCTGGAGTTCAGGGATGGGGTAATGAAAAGTTGTTGTCTGAAACAAAGCTTGGCTTTGGTTACTGTTGTAGAGAGCTCTCTCCAGGGCATAAGGGAGAGAAATATCTCTCAGATGAAATGGGGAAAGTTCTTTAATGACCGTTACTCTAAGCTGCCCAGAGTCTTAGTTTCAGAGTGATGCTTCAGAGCTTTCCTCAAGTAAAATGTAGTTGTGATTTTCCTTTAAAACGACGTTGGCTGCCTTTTATTTCAGTAAGGCTGGGCTTGTTCCCAGCCTGTGTGGCCACCCCCGCCTCCTCCATGTTGACAGGAGCTATTCATGCAGCCAGGCAGAGGAACGGGGATGGTGGAACTGATCTCCTTCACCATCTGGCTGCATAAACAGCTGCAGCTCAGGAGAGGGATGGGGGTTGCCTTTCTTAGTAGCAACATGGGCTTAAACATGCACGCGACGAGAATCTGAGGTAGAGAAGCTCCAAAGCAAATCAGGAACCTGAGATGAAGTACTTGAGCTTTTTCCCCCTATCTTTGGGCACTGGAGTGGAAGCAGAGCAGGGAATTCCATTCCACCATTTAGCAAGGTGAGGTGTTAAATGGATACTAGGTTAATTTCTGAACACGATGTGAGAAAACTCTGCTCCTCAGCTTTGAGATCCTCAAAGAAAGCCCAGAATTTACCAGCAAAGTGGGATGTAAATTGCATTAAAACCCTAATTTGCATTAAAACCCTTTCCAGCATGAGATTCTCCAGCTGGAGTCTACTAATGACTCTAAACATACAAACTTTGCAATGTTCGACATCGATTAGTCCCTTGCTTATTTTTTTATTTTCTTTTTCTATTATGGGGAGACTTGTTTTTAGCACATTGTGCCACATGGACTTCAAGTTGAAGAATTTCTAATCTCTAGCATTTTGGGGATTCTTAAGATAAAAACTCTTAGTTCAAATGTTTTGAACTTCAAAAGTTAACCTTCTGTAATGAAAAGTTTCCCAGAAAGTTGATCTTTTTCTTTTTTGCAGAAATTTTGCAGCATTGCAAAAATCAGAACTTGCTGGAGGCTCAACAGACAAGAGTCTTTTAGAAATTGATAACCATAGCCAGTCTTTTTAGTAAATATATGCGCATAAAATATCAGGCTTAATATATCAAGATGTTCAATGCCTTTAGTAGGTACAGTTGTTACAAGCAGAAAGGGACTGAGTTACGATCACTTGGAGATAAGTTTTCTGTTTGGGGTTTTATTTTACATCATTTAAACCATGATTAGAACATTGCCTTGATGTAGCTCTTCTTGCCTTTCATGTTGATGCTTGTAACCTCGAATTAGTAACTTTGGGAATTAATTGTTAATTGTTTAATTAATATGGCAGCTTTTGGCTGCCATACCTTTCTTTTTTAATGAAAGGGGTAATGTAGCTGATTTCAGCTAATTTGTTAGTCTAGTGGACAGCTATCTACTTGCACTGAAATCCAAGTGAAGTGCTTCTTTGTTAGCCGGGTATGTGTTTCTTTGGCATCCTTAACGGGAAGTGGGAATTTATTTCTAATTGGCATTTGTGTTTTATGACCAGATTATGAAGCAATTGTGAAGCTTTCAGATGGCTTTAATGGAGCAGACTTGAGAAATGTCTGTACCGAAGCAGGTATTTTCTTAACTTTTAATTTTGATGTGCTAAGTCCTGGTAAACGCTAAAAGTTTAACCTGTTTTCTCCAGTACTTCTGTGAATAGATTAAAATTGGGAGGTGAAAAATGTTTTGCTGACACAGCACTTGTTCAGTGGTGCTCACTTTTTTATATTCCTTTCTTAAGAGCTGGATTGTATTTACTTAATGGAGATGTTTGCACTTGGACAGTAAAAAAGAATGCCAAAACAGTTGCTTATTTCGCAGCATGTCTCATGTGTACAGACTGTGAAGCATAAGCAGCATGTTGATATGCCCTGAAGCTCGATGGAACAACTTGAACAAAATCTCTTTTCTTTCTTTCAAGTTTCCTTGTGACCTTTACGGTCAGGCAGGACTTGATTCTTTACATCCTTCCTCTAAGATAACAGTCTCTTGTCAGGTCTGAGGATAAACCAGAGTTTGGCTGAGTATTGTGACATCTGTTGTACTATTTCAGAAAAACTGGATACATTCCACAAACAGCCACAAACTGTTCTTTTTTGCAGAGAATCCAAGTCTCTTGGTACCTTGGTGACTGGAGAATTAATACTATTTTATGCTTTTTCCATTATAAATTCTTTGTATGCTGAGGGTTTTGCCTACATGGAAAGGCTGAGTAACACAGTGACTACCCATTTGTAGTTTAAACCAAGTTATATATTTCTTAGTGAGTTAACACCCAACCTACTCTCGCTGTTTAAATCATTCTTTGCAGGTATGTTTGCGATCCGTGCCGATCATGACTTCGTAGTTCAGGAAGACTTCATGAAAGCTGTTAGAAAAGTGGCCGATTCCAAGAAGCTGGAGTCCAAGCTCGACTACAAACCTGTGTGAATTTAACCCTGTCATTTGTGACGGACTGCACCCCTCGTACTGGGTTAATGTATAAAAAGAGAGAAATAATGTACCTCTTGATTATTATTGTAAGGTGTCTGTGTAACATGTAGCTAGTAATTTGGTAACGCTAGTTGCATGTTGGCTACAGAAACGTATTTTCTGTACAATTCTCAAATACAATATTCCTTATGGCCCAGGTTAAGTAAAATGTGTGGAGATGTGTTCTCTCAGCAGTTGCAGTGTGAATTTATAAACATGCCTGAATGGGTTAGACTTTAAGAAAGTCAATTTCTTTCTTGACATTTTTTTTATATCACTAAATTTCCTTCCCCCAAACAGTTTATGAATAAAACTTGTTTAAATCTGCTTATATCCATGTACCTTCTCTGTAACTCTTGAAGAGGGTTGAATTATATGTCTCCAGAATTTGAAGAGCAGCTTTTCTCTGGTGTGGAGATTACGTTGGAGTCCTGTTCCTTACATACCACCCGGCGGGAGCCATACCCTTGGATGGAGGAGGGACAAGTGCTATTTACTCCTTCACCACTCAAGTCTGGGAGGAGGATTTAGAGCTGAGCTAACATTTAATTAGTGCAAGAAGTCAACAAGTCTTTTTAAATGGTTGCTGTCTTCCCTGTCCTGAATGCCAGTTTATAGAGTGACGGGGAAAAATTGCTACCAGTTTGACCTGTAAAAGTTATTATTCCAGTTTATAGGCCTGCCTTTTGTTTTCTGATCAGTTACACTCCAAGGGGTGGGTGTGTGTGCAGATCCACCCACTGCACTGTGTACTTCTGGCCACATCTAGTTATCCTAATTGGATTACTCTGGGCACAGTCAGCTGAGAGACAAAACCATTAGATTAACTGTAGATTCTCCAGGAAACTCACCACTTAACAGCATCTCTCCAACAGTCTTGGCGGTGGTTGTATTTTTTCCCCATTGCTGTGAGACAAAACAGGTAGTGTAAGGTGTAAAAGAGTTACAATGGGATGGGCAACAATATTTTTATGGTTAGGTGGCTAATGGCTGTTAGGGGTTACTGGCCCAGGTTGCCCACAGAAGCAAGGAGATGTTCAAGGTCAGGATGGATGGGGCTTTGGTCAACCTGGTGTGGTGGGAGGTGTCCCTGCCCAGGGCAAGGGGGTGGAACTGGCTGGTCTTTAAGGTCCTTTCCAACCCAAACCATTCTATAATTTTTCATCTTCCACTGGAAGGGAATTGCAGCGCTGAGGAAACGACGGCTGAAATACGATTGTCAAAAGTTTCTCAAGGGAGAAAGAAGTAAAATGTTTCAATAGTTTGGGGCGATACCTTAAGAATCCAGCGGAGCGTGGGGCCGCGGAACCTCCAAACGCTGAAAAAAATGACTTTCTGACCCCAAAGACTGGAGCTGGGGAGGGCCTGTTTCAAAATGGCGGGCGGCGTCTTGCTGCTAGTGGGCGAAACGAGTGCCCCCCCCCCCAAATGGAAGCGCCCTGACAGACAGGCCAAAGCCGGGCGACGGGGGAGGAGGGGGACAGTAAAAGTTGCTAATTAGGGCTCGGTTAAGAGTTAATTAACGAATTCGGGGCGCAGCTACGAGTGGGGGTCTCGGGGCTGTGTGAGGGGAGACCGCGCGCGCACGGCGGTTGGCGCCGCGGCCCCGCCCTCAGCGGCCGCGGCGCGCGCGAGGGGGGGGGGGGGGAGGCGGGGCCGCCGCTGAGGCGGCAGGAGGAGGAGGAGGGAAGAGGCGGCGGCGGCAGCAGCAGCAGCATGGCGGCCGGGTGTGAGCGGCTGAGCGCGCCGCCACCGCCTCCTCCTCCTCCTCCTTCATCTTTTTCTTCACCGCCTCCTCCTCCTCTTTTTTTTTCTTCTGCCGCCGAACCGGAGCCCGCCGGCCCGCTGCCCAAATAACCGCTGCCTCGGTCCTGCCTTGAAGAGAGGGCGCCCCGGCCATGGAGCTCGCCAAGCCGGCCTTCCCCGCGCTGCCGCAGGCCAAAGAGGATTCTGAGGTAGGCGGCGGAGGGGAGCTGGTCAGGGGTCCTGAGGAGAGAGCAGGTCCTCCTCGGGGTTCCCCCTTCGTCCCTGTCCCCTCCTTCCCCCTGCCCTGAGGGTGACAGTCCTCCCCTCTGTCCCCCTTTCCCCTGGGCCCCACTGGGCCTCGCTGGCCGCCTGCCTGCTCTGGGGGCTCTTAGCCAGTCTGGCCTGCTGAAGAGAGGGTGCCTGCTGTCAGAGAAGCCTTTCCCCTGGTTCATCTTGCCCCTGTTTTTTCCCTCTGGTAGTGGCCACCCCCCTTAGATTGCTGTCCCTGGTGTCCCCTCTTCCCTGCTTCAGGGTGTCATGGCCTGCCTGTTAGTCACCCTTTTGCTTTCCTATCCCCTTTGTATGGTCCCCAGACCTGTCCTCCATCTACTGTTGTCTGTCAGTTTGCTCCTTTTTGTACGTGCAGCAAGGTACCTGTGCCTCCCCCTCCAAACAGTTGGTGCCTACTAACTCTTAGACATTCAAGCAACAATTTGGCGCTCTGGTGAGTCTGTTGGGGAGGCATTTTTATGGTGTTTGTGAGCCAAGACTTCTCTGCAAACTAAGACAGGTGGCAATATCTGCTAAGACTAAACTGCACCCCGCGTGGTGTCAGAGGAGTCGGGTCAATGTGGTGTCTGATTTCTGAACTTGGCTTAGCTTCTCACCCTGGATATTGGTGGTGTGTTTCCATGTGTCACAAACAGCCCTGAGCGTCCTGTTTTGATAGCGTCAGATATTTAATGCAAAATGTCACCGTGTTCATGCGGGGAGTTGACAGTATCTGAGCTCCTCAGAGGTCTGTAGATTGTTGCATATTTCATAAACATCAGCATTTATTTGTTTAAATGGAGTTATGCTTGAATGCTGTTATTGTGGTAAGTTACCTGAAATACGGAATTTAATATGTTGGGGTTTTGTTGGCTTTGTTGTTAAGATTTAATACCCTCTTCACCTCAGAGCTATGGAGGTATTTACAAGTCACCTTGATTGCATTCAGAAAGTTGTAATCAGTTGGTATCTGAACACAAATTATATACCACCCTGTGAGGCTTAGAACTTGTTTGTTTTTAAATATCTTTTCTTTCTGGAGAAACTGATCATATCATCTACAGTTACATCTGAAAATGGCTAAGTAAATTAGCCTGGATGGCTTTTTGAACCTTTTTATAACTAGATTGGCTAAAAAGGAGCGTGCAGTTAAAATAGTTTTAAAAACAGAGGTCACTGCCAGTTGAGCAACTCTTAGCTGATGAAAACTGAAATTATAATACGATGTCCTTGGAGTGGATTTTGTTTGCCATTTTCATGTGCTTTCTCTCAATAGTATAATGTATAGAATGTTAGAATTTCACACGCTGCAAGACTGTAGTGGAGAATTTCAAGTACTATTTTTAAAAACTGTAAGGTAATTTTTTTTCATCAACTTATATTTGTGCCTGACTTAGTCTAAATACACTATACTTAATATTTTGGGGAAACAGAAAAGTTAAAGCCAGTGTGAGAATGTTGAAGTTTTTGCAGAGTTAACTTGTTAAACAAAGGGTAAGAGACTTCAGCATTGGGCCTTTAGCCTGATCCTTAAGAAGATGCTTTGGAAAAGCAAACTAATTAAACTAAAATCATTCTGCCTACAAAAGGTAGTTATTCATGGAAAGCTGAAGATCATCTCTTGTCTGTTGTTGTGAAGAGGCTCTTTAATGAGGAATACTGTCTATTATTTCAGGAAGTTGGTTATGTATGGTTTAATGCTGTCTTGGTACATTTGATTTCAAGATACTGGGGGGGAAGTGGAAGAGAGAAATCTTGGGGAATCCCTAGTTTACTTCCAGATATAAGCTGCTCCAGCGTAAGTGTGACTTTGTGGCTGTTTTAAGGCAATCAAACTGCCATCCCCCAGCTCCCTTCTCCCTGCTGACACTAGTAACCATGTGACAGCTTAAATAAGAATTAAAAAAAAAAAAAAAAAAGACAAGTCAGTGAGCTGATCTGGTTGACTGCAGAACTTCACACTCCCTAGTGCTGGCACAAGGAAAAGTCAGAGAGCGGGCAAGGCTGTCTGTTGAGGGGGTGAGAGTAGTCTGCGGTTGGATTGACTTGGCAGACTGCAGAAATGTACTCGAGATAAATAGGTCAGTTTTCTGGCCTGTAGATTGTTTACGATGTCCCTGCTCTGTATGCAGTATTACACATTGCTGGATTTTTCAACTACTTGGCTGTTGGTGCTTTTCGGAGCTTGTGAAATGCCACGTTAAGAAATGCTGGTGTTATTTATCAGCTGGAGCGAGTTATGCCTTCTTTGCATTCCTGGTCTGATACCATCTCAGCAATTAATGGATCACAACTTTGTTCTTTTGAATACTTTTAGTGACTTGTGTCACTTCTATTTTTTCCTGCAGTTAGTGTGCACTTAGAATTCATTCAAGTGGTGAAACGATGTTTGTTAGAGGTCAAGCACAGACAGGTATTTGCCAGCATCTGCCACCCTTCGGTACAGCGTGTGTCAGCGCTGGCTGGTGGTGCTTCCTCTGGTTCACTGGCCGTGCCCGGGGTGAATTGTCTAGTTCTGCAAGGTGAGCTAATGATGGTCAGGATAAGCCAGCTTCCATCTTTCACCGGTGAGTCTGTGGCAGTTAAAAGCTGAACTCCCTTTTTACAGGTCCTTATGTTATCAGAGTGTTTTTTATTTTGGATATTCAACACGTAACTCGTCATTCTTGCACGGCTTTTCTGGTAGATGCTGTGAACATCTGTAAACTGTACATGTTCTTCTACAGATTGGCGATAGTGAATTTACTAATAAGTCAAAGTCTTATTAGTAATAGTGATCGTACGTGGCATGGAAACCATTTCTAAGCTTAGATTTATATGTCTTCTAAAATTGGCACACTTTCCAAGTTGAGGTCTCAAACTTCCTTAAATTTGAGAAGTGCAGAGTTTTTTCTTTCTTCAATATAAGCACATATGGCTAAAGACCTTTTAAAAGAGGGTCAGGTTAAAAACAATGCATATTGGTCTATTGGTACTGAGAGATCTTACCATCTTTTGGAAGGATGTTAAATAAGGACTGGAATAATTCAAGGAGTTTAATGAAAATTATTTTCCCATGAAATTTTAAACAGCTGAAGTGGTAGGTTATATGTAATGGAAACAGCAATAATTACCAGTTCAATTCTTTGTTTAAACATTGGCATACTTGCTTGTGAGCAGGCTGAGTAAACTAGTATTCATAATATATTTAGATACTATTTTGGGGGGGGGGGGGTTGTAATGGAATTATCAGCTTATTAACTAAGCAGACATATTTGCCTTTTTATTATTCGTGTAAAAACTGGGCTCTTTTTAACACATGTTTTTTTTAAGAAATTTACATTTCTTGCCAGCTATATTTGGTCTAAAATGCTAATGTATTTTTTGACTGCTTTTTTTAACTGTGCAGTTAATGCAGTCCATCTAAAGGGACAACAAATTTCTTAAACTTTTAAAGTAGTTGTGATTCCTTTTCTCTGCAGACTCTTTAAAATAAGTTGGAAGCCTGTTATCTTTATTTTACGTGCCAATGTAACAGAGCAAGAGAAATTTAAAACAAGTGCTAAATGCTATCAGGTGACAGATTTTGATCCAAACTCTGTGGGATACTATCAGACTACTTTGCATATATCAAAAGAAGCGCGTTGTGGCAGCTGAAGTTGAGGAGTCTTGTCAGTCGTGATTATCTTATGCCTTGCATCCCTGGGAAGCCCTATGGAAGAGGCTACAGGCATCCACGCAGACATGGAGGTGGCTCACAACTGGAGGAGTTTGTAGAAAAGGAGGTGGTTTTTTTTTTTTTTTTCATCTGAATGAAGATTGTGAAGAGACCTAGCCAGTCCTTGGCTGTCTCAATATAGCCCAACTCACTAGGCTGTAATTAAAATAAAAAAAAATAAATTAAAAAGCATGAAAAATTGCATACTTGCACCATTATAAACAATTCTAATAGTAATCTCACTACAATTTTTCCTTTACTGGTAAAACTTGTTCTTTTGTGCTCATTCTACAGATTTTTTTTGTAAAGAGTGAATCATCAAGCCCTATTATTGGAGTGGGTAGAATCGCCGTGGGGTGAATGCGGGAGAAATACTACTAGAAAAAATTCAGATGAGTCTCAGCTTCTCTGCAAGTGTATTTAAAAAGAAAATAATACAGAAAGTGTGGCAGTCCTGCCATTTGATGATGTACTTTGTGTAAGCTGAAGAATTCTGCCTTTACTCTTTTACTGTGCTTTAATGAAAGCCAGTGCTGATGATCCTGTGTGCTAATTGCTAGTTAATGAGCTAGTAGAGGTTTTGGACTAATGTTACAAAATGGAACAAATATGAAACATTTGTTTCTTATCTCTGTTATGTTTCTACTTTAGTTGCCTTTGCCTACCTTTTGCCCTTTTCTGTGGCTTGTGTTTGTCTTTGCCAAAATAACCTTTATTTTCCTGTTGTACTCTTCTTCCTTCCTCTGTGTGCTCTGTCATTCCCACCTGCTATTGTTTTTTTCTCTCCACCTTCCTGCTTTCGTACTCCTTTATGTTTGTAAAAGCAAAAATGTCTGTATGATGAGGACTTCCCACTGTCTCTTTACAAATACACAGCAAACCCTGTGAAATGCTGCTCCCCAGCCCTTGTTTACTGCTGTTGAGCCTGACCGAAGTGGGACCTGTGACCAAGGGGGGAGCTTGCCCTTACAGCAAAGCCCATCTAATAGCTGGCTTTGCTTAAAAGTGGCTTTACCCATCCAGCCAACCGCCCAGCGTTGTCACCAGTTTTGTCCTGATGCTTATCTGACCTGTGGTGACCTGGAGCAGGGAGCTTACTGGGTAGACAACCAGCTTTGCTAAAAAAGCTGTTAGTTTGGGGGCATTATGTCTTTCTATAGGTGACCGTAGGATTAAACAGCTGCGCAGCCGTGGGAGTGTGTAACCTCACCCTTTAACCAGCCGCTGCTTTGGGTTATTGGGACTGTTAAAGCCTTCCTTAGCCCTTCTTTATAGCTCCAGTCTTGCTAGTGGTGTGTCCACATCTTGAGTGAACAAAAAGAGTGGGTTTAATTTTTTATATTTTATATACTTGCACTAGGACTTCTACCTGAAATATATCTATACGTGCATTAAAAAAACCCAAACACTCAGCTTTCCCCTGGAATAACTCTGTCCAAGAGCATGAAGCGTGACTGAAACTGAAGATGCAGTCTTTGTAGCTAATTTAGAGTGCCTTAAAGCAGTGTGCTTCACAGTGACAGACATGGCAGGTTTCACTAATAGGCAAATATTCTTCCTGAATTTGAGTACTTAATTTGTCTGTTTTCTTGTTAAAAAGTGGCAAATGAGTATGCTCTACTACTTCTTTACTATTTCGTAATTTCTTTTTACAATTGTTTGTTCCATTTTACTAAGTCCATTGGTATAACTTTATTTTTGTACAAGTCTTCAATGATAACATGTCATATCTGCTTTTTGTTGGACTGTATCAGCTAGGAGGTTGGGTTTTTTTCAAAATATTGTCTAAAATACTTTCAAAACCAATCTGTGATCTCACTTCGTTCTTTAATTTAAACTTAAAACTGCCTTAGTACTAAGCATAAAGCTTTTTTTGTCAAGGTAGTCTTTAAAGGATCAGGACCCATCCACAATCCGAGTTGGACCCTGCTAAGGAGGGGTGATAGTAGTGTTGGTGGTTAATATAATCATGCCCTCTGACTGTTATGATACAACATTGTTTAGCTGTAATTTGAATTTCCTGTACAGAGCGGTACAAAGTTGCAGCCAAGAGATCAGTTGAGCAGAGTAGATGAAGGAACTGAAGCAGGTCAGCAGAATGTGTGGCTGTCGCTGCCGTAACAGTTGTCTTCAGCTTTGATTTCACAGCTTGTGCAATAACGTTGTACCAGGGTTGGAGGAGAGACTTTTGAGTGTTAAAGCTTATATGAATATTCCACTAGGCATGGAAACAAATTTAGGCAGGAGGATTCTGACATTCCTGGATTTTTGAGGTACACAAGGAGCAATCAATCATGCAAAAGTCTTGCTGTGATGGATTGCAATGGGAAGAGAAATCTTTACAGGGAGGTAAATGATGCCATTAATCAACAGCCAAAGGGCTGTCTGAGTGTTGGGAAAGGGTCAGAAACTTGCAGTGGTCAGGAAGGTTTTACTGGGAGTCCTGTGTAGCTCTTTGAAATGACTTGAGTTGGCCTTGAAAGCAGGGAGTCATTACAGATGGTGGCTGGTGCCCAGTGGTGCTGGGCAGGTAAGGAGCAGCTCCTAGAAGCCTAGGAAAGACACTTCTTGATATTGGATCCTCCTTCTTTAAACTACTGATCTGATTTATTTTATTGGGATTTTTTTTTTTCAGCACCTTTGAGAGCTTCTTCCTTCATCTGGGGCAGTTGTGGTTTGCAGGTTCTATTAATTATAAGGCAGCAGCAGTTTTAACTATAATAATGGAAGTATACTACTGCGGGTTGCCTTTTAACCAAAGCTGAGCTTCAGCAGAGGTGACTGGGATTTACCTTTTATATGTGAAAATTAGATGGGTCTTCAGACGTAAGCTGTGGGTTAGGGATCAGTTAAGTGATGCCACCTATATCCATTTCACTACATTCCTTCTGATGAGGTATATGCAGATTGTACATTGTGGTGCTGTGTTTAAAAACCACAGTCATTGCTTTTGAGCATAGACAAGTCTCAATGTCAGGGCTGTTAAACTAATTTTAAAATTCATAATGTGATTTTTATATGAAGTCCTGGCCAAAATCACTCTTTCAGGAAAAAGTCCCCAGGTACATGCTTTTGCATGTGTCAATGTTAGGTGTCAGGTTTTTTGCCATGAAACTGCTCTTCTAAAGAAGAGCAGGTATAGCTATGGCAAAATATTAACACAATAACTGTAAATGTTGGCAGAGTAACTCCTGATGTAGTTTGCATATTGGTTACCAACAAGCTTTTTATAGTATAGACAAATCTCGCCTATTCATTCATATCTTAAACTTATTTCAGCTAGAGGTTGGCTGTAGGTTAGGGACGGAGAGCTTTGAAATGTGCTTTATTCCCTTTTCTCTTTGTCGTCACTTCATTCTGGGACAGTAGTTAAAGTGCTTGGATAGTCCCTGGAATTCCATTTGTGCAAAATACAAAACACAGCAGATACGTGTTGTGAACACCCTCAGCAGAACTGCTGAGCTATCTTTTAAACTTGCCCGTCAGTGAATCACAGGCTCGTTTGGGAAGATCTGTCAGAGGTGAGCGAGTGGCTTCTCTTTAAAATTTTGGGATTGGGGTGGGGTTGCGTTCCTTCTCTTTATCTTGTGAGTATTGAAGGTCGCTTCTTCCAGTGAGTTGTCACTTCTTCTGTAGAACCTACTGAACGCTTAGCAGCAAGGAGTGCTGTTATTCTGTCCAACTCTAGCATCAGCAGTCCTTTTCTTAGCAAAATTCTTGTATTTGGTCCGATTGGAAAGAAAAACTTTCAGTTATCATTTGTCTGCTGGATTCTTCAAACATAGTGGAAAACATGGTTGATGAATGAATTCCTTAAAATGAGACCTGTTTGGGTTCAGTCTACATTAATAGATTTATTTTTTTTAACCGTTTTGCAAAACACTTGAATAGTTTTAAAAGCCTTGAAGGGCTGTTAAATCACCAGAAACACTCTTTCAGTAGTTTGCGTGCTTGCCTCAGATTAAATACTTTCTTTATTCATCATTTTTCACATATTTACTTTGCAGACTAAATCCCACTGGAAAGAGTGCCTTTTTGGCTTCTTGGAGAACATTGTCTGGAGCCAACATTGACATTTTTCTTCTTGTTCAGAACATCTGTGGCCTCTGTTATCTTTTGGGTTTTGGTTTCCTTTGGATTGTATGTTGCTACATTTTGACCTCCTCGTTTTGAACAGTTCACAGCTGTTGGGACTAACACAATTTCCCGCTTCTGATACATTGGAAAGGAATATTTATACTGTATTGTTAAGTCCCCCTTGGCCAAAGTACTGATGAATTTGTGTTTATGTCCCAGATTAAGACTTTTAAACTCTACAAGTGTATAAATGGAGCAATAAACCCACTTAAGCGCTTGTATATTCCTGGAGTAAGGCTTAAGCTTTTCAGAGCTTAATACTCATAATATTATTTTTATGCTTGGACAAAACTGGGGTTTTCTTGCTTTTTGAGTGAATTATGCTTTCATATACACAGTGAGACAACGGGATTAGGCTAAAACACTCTTAGGTCAACCTTCAAAGGATACAGTTCTGTAAATATCATCCTTTGGCCACAAGATTTCTACTTTCTACTACCAGACGCTTTTATTATTACAACTGGTACATGCAGAAATAACTGCCTCTCTGTGTCTTTAGTGAAGACCATTTCAGTGCATTTTATTTCAGTGTTTGCACTTCCATTTTTGGTAGTATTCAAAGAATTGTTTTGAGTTGCTTAATGTTTGCTTTCTCAGAAATGCTGTCCCAGATTCAATTTAAGTGGTTTCCGCAAGAACTTTATTGATACTAAAATCCTTTCTAATTCCACTACTAGGGGCTGGCAAAACCTCACTGTGTCTGGAGGAAGCGCTGTATTTTTCTTGTGTATCTTAGGAAAAAGAGTATTAATATGAAATTGATGCTACCAGTACAACTGCAGGTGCTAAGGTGGACAATAATGCTGTTTAGAGTCTTGGATCTTTCTTGGTGTAATCCTGACCACACTTCACAGGTAGAATAGTTAGATTCTAACTTTATCATGATTTTGAGGAGATTGGAACATCAACAAGAACGACATATGGCAAAGTTTTTTCTTAGCTGCCGGTGTGTGTGTATCAACCAACAAAGTTATGTAAATAGATGTATGCAGTCTATTTGATAAGATATGTTTGAATATTTCTTTTTTTTTTTTTTCCCCTCCAGCTGGTAACTGTGATCTCAGATACAACTCCTTCGTGTGTGAGGGTCAAAAATGAGTAAGAGCCTGTTAATAGAGGACGGTGGGAGTTGTAGAGAAGGAAAGACAGGAATAGAGTCTGCCTGAGCATTTTTTTCTGTTCAGCTTTGGCACTTCTGTAAAATGGAGCAAAGGATGAAAATGTTGATCCTGGCATTTGTTCTGGACAGTTCTGATAGATTGAGTTGGATGATAGTAAATAAGTCAGCTGGAAAGGGCTGGTTCCCCACTGGTGAACCTTCACAAACTCGTGGGTCTGAGATTCTGTGGAAGGATGTGATGTGCTAGTGGTGAGTTAACTGAGGTGGAATATTGTGTCTTTGTGGCTGAACACAAGTGTTTGTTTTGCAAGGATCCTTCCCGCTGTAACCGTCTAGGATGGAGAAGAGTAGAGATTAACAGCTTGCTGAGTTCATGGAGAACATAAATTTCTAGAATAGTTAAAGCTAAATCCTGAATATTCAAAATAAAGTTAGTTTGAATATATTAAGTGAGGTAATGTGGATTTTCGGGAAGCTACCTGCTATACTTGATATCTTCTAACTATTTTTTTGGTGACTGTAGGAATGTACCAGTTAAAGGCTTTTTTTTTTTTTTTTTTTTTTTTGCGCTTCTGTGGCTAGTACAGAATGTCCTAAAGCTTTTTCTCCTTTTTCTCTTCTCTTTTTTTTTTTCTTCCCCACTCTAGAGGGAAGTTTCTAAGCAGAAAGCTGAAGTGTGGATGTACAACACACTGGTTGTTCTGCACAGGCTTCATCACTGATGATGTAGAGTCATAGAATCATGATACAGTCCCTGAGGCTTCTTCATATAAGCTTTCAAAGTAGTGTTTCTTGCCCTTGAGTGTTACTGGTCTCCAAGTGGAGAGTTAGCACTAAGTGTCAGCAAGGTACCTGTTGCACAGCAGGTAGCTTATACAGTCTGCAAAAAACAGAATTTAATTCTTTTATGCCACATGGACATATAGATCTCTGCCTGAATGTGTTTTTCCCTTTGTGTGTCTATATGTAATTATTTTTTTATTTTCTTTTTAAGGATTGGACCTATCCCATGAGGAGAGAGATGCAGGTATGACACTTCCTTTTTCTTACTGAATGCACCAAAGGTTTTGACTCAAATGGTAAATGAAAGTGCTCTATAAAGGAACTGGTATCAAAATCAGTCTTAGGGGTGAGGTGTCAGGGAGCACCGAGGGAGATATGTGAGAATTGTCCATTAGGGTGCAGGTGTGCTTGGATCTCTGCTGTGCATATACTAAAAAAAAATAATTTTAAAGTAATTTTGTCTTTTTCTTCAGAATGCCCAAAGTACTACATTTTTGTCTTTGTGAACATTTTTAGGAAATAATACTGAAAATGTATTGGAGCTTTGCTTTTTAACTTAAATTTGGTTGGAAACAAGTGTTCTCAAATAGGATGGACAATTAAAAATTTTCCTACTATAGTGTCAGCCAAATCTTTGCACAAGATAAGATCTACAGACCCACACATCTTTATTGGTGGGGAGATAAATGGTTAAAAGCTGATATTTTCCTACTACTAGGACAAAGCTAGAAGCCTTACCCTGTGTGTATCTTTTTCCATGAGAGCGATTTGGAATTAATATACAAAGTTAGAGTTCCTTTCATTTGATCTGGGGTTGGGTAAGATGTAGTAATCAAACTGGAACTTAGTTCAAATGAAGGACTTGATTCCTGTTCCAAAACAAGATCTCCTCCACAAAGATCATATTTCTTTTATGTTGCCAAACTGATTTTTTTTTCTCTTGTTCTGTTACAAATGACACTTGATAACACATTTTTTTGACTAATATGTAAATGAATTGTTTCCATGTCCATAGTTTGAGTTGAGTGCAATGTGTTATTTCAAATAATTTTGAGGTGGTATTAAATGTCTATTTTTTCTGTCCCCTAGGAAATTTTACCTGGGTTATTTTTAGGCCCGTATTCTTCAGCTATGAAAAGCAAGGTATGATTTTTCGAATAGTGTCTCATAAGGAAACTTTGTGTGGCAATTTGTTTCTGTGGTGATATGTTCAAGTGTTATCTATATAGGTGTAAAGTTGGCTGCAATCCTGAACCGGAACATGAAAGATGCCAGACTAGAAGTAATACATTGTGCATTTATGGGATGGCCCTTTTAGCCTGTAGAATTATCAAGCTGGGGCTGGCGTCTGCATTTTCCATAACAATGTTGTGAGCTAAAGGGTTATTTCAGGAGAAAAATGAAAAAAGAGCCCTGATTAAATAAATTCTTTGATGTGGCTTGAAGTTATGCCTGTGTTCATACATGCTCTCTCAGTGCAGTTAGTCAGTTTTACCTGCTCCTTACAAGCCAGAGAAAAGGGCATGTTTGAAGTGACTTGGACACTAATTGCAGTGAGCGTTCACGTGTGAGCTTTCTGTATTAAAAATTGAGACCTGGGAACTCACACGTATGCAGTAAAATAAGGTAAATTACATCCACAATAAAATCAAGCACTGCTAAGGCAAAGCTTGAATCTGCAAGCTCACCTCATAGTTTAAATGATCTTAATTTCAGTGGTCTGATTTGAGCAAGAGCCCAACGCTATCTGAGAATTACTGCATCGTGTAGGGACTTGTAATTTCAGGCAAAATTGAAAGGTGGGCAGAGACAAATTAATTCATTGAGTGCTGCCTTCACTGCCTGTTCTTTTTATCATGGTTAAGAATGCTTTTTTTGCAGCTCCTAATGGCTGTGGTTTTGTCTTTTTGAAAGATAAAGTTTTTCATGCTATGCTTTGAATATTAGAAAACTACCTCTGCTTTTCCTTGAGACCGTGATATGGCCCTATTGTGTATTTAAGTATAGTTTTTCTTTTTATTACTGTGCAATAGCTGGATTCAGTAATTTAAAAAAAAAAATCCTGTTTGTTTTCTTTTTCCACAGCTACCTATACTTCAGAAACATGGAATAACCCATGTGATATGCATACGGCAAAACATTGAAGCAAATTTTATTAAACCAAACTTCCAACAGTTATTTAGGTGAGAAATGGTCCTAACACGCAGACCTGTAAACAATGAAAAGTCTTACTTTTAAGCACCTTATTCTGTATTAGTGAGATTTTTTAATGTTAGTGTTCTTTCCAAATGTTTTCATGTTGTAAAGACTACTTGAAAAATGTTCGAAGGTGTAGGAAGACTTTTAAATCCAAACTTTATTCAACTGGACTCTAGACAAATCTGCCAATTAGAATTATCCATAAGTTAGCAGTAACTGTCCTCAGTTCTAAAGTTGTTAGTTCTTAGTAGAGTTTGTCCTGCTAATAAGACATTTGAGGTAACTTAATCAGAATATGTACCTCAGAAAAAGTTGGGTAGAGTCCCAGGAAACAACTCTCCCACGTTTACAAACTGATGGGGGGCAGGTGAGTACATAGTACACTGCTTTGAAAGTCGAGTCACCTGTAGCATAGCACTTGTGAATCTCTTCCACTCTGAGAGGTGATCTTGTGATAGTGGAGAAGGTTCCTCACTTGCTTTTTCATAAGGGCAGCTCCAGAGGTTCCTTGACTGTAGAATTTATAGAGCTCAGACCAGAGAGTGAAGGCAGGACGGTGGTGCTGGCTTCCTTCTGTAGGTCAGGGTATTATAGTGGGGTTGAATCAGCTGCACATGTACAACTGGCAGCAACTTGGTGTTATTGTCTACTCATAGCAGCTGTTTTCCTTGTAGGTATTTAGTCTTGGATATTGCAGATAATCCAGTTGAGAATATAATACGATTTTTTCCTATGGTAAGTATTTGTGTGCCAATGGGAATGGTTTGGGAAAGGAGTTTGCCCAGTAGGAGTTTTCTGAACTAACAGATACCAGTTTCACGTCCGGGAAGGGCTACGAACTCTTAAATGACCTTATGATTGCCACTTTAGTAAGGGTAATTAACTCCTTTTACAAGTATAGAAACTGAGGCAGAGTTGTAAGACCTGTATTTTATTATGGTCTCAAAAAAAAAAAGGGAGAGAGATTGGTCTCAAAACAAAGAAATCAGGTCATGGGGAATATACTGGAGAACTTGGCCTGTAGGAAACTTCTTTGTTGAGCCCAAGAGTATTTACATCTCTTGTATCAAATACTAAAACAAATACCACAGAAAATAGTAACTAGTTGGAGTAAATGTTACAGCATCTTGAAACATGTTTATTGTAAAGGAATTAAAATAATTTGAAGTTAAACAGTACTCATTACATATTGATGTTTGGAAATAGAATAAGCTATTAACTTAGTTTCAAGCTATGGTTTTGTATCTTGATTTCAGGTTTGTTTGCAACAGATCAAAAGCATTTTGTTCTCCCACCCCTAAAAATCCACAAAGCCCCATCAAAAAGCTCTTCTGGTTTCCCTGCACAGGGTAGAGTTGGTCATGGTTTTTCAGAACAAGGCAACAAAACAGTTGATAACTTGCAGCTTTTCTAAAATATAATGCAATTTGATCAAGCAAAATCCTCTGCAAATCTTGCAGTTACTGACACTTGAGTAGCTCTGTGTTGGTTGAAATTTTAAGAGTCTAGTTTAAGAGTTTTCCCCGCAATAAATTATTTAGCTTTTGCTTTTCATCTCACCAGCTGTCTCAAGCTGGCAGTATTCCACAGACCTCACTACGTGATGTCTCTCCTTATAGATTGATTAGATAATTTGATAATTGAAGATATCATTGGAGAACTTCTAGGAGGACAGAGATGTCAGTAGAGTGGTCCAGGCTGTATTGCTGTTGATGTGTGTTGGTTTGGGTTTTGTCCCCCACAAACTTTAAGCAAAGATGTTGGGAAGTTACTTTTTATTCTAGTGGCATAACATATGATGTGATGATTTTAAAAGGCACACATACTGGATTTTTATGTATTTTTGTTTCTAACTTCTTAATAGTTTTTCACTGATTTTTATGGATAGTTAGAAGTACAAAAGGAATATAAATGTCCAGTTGAAGTAATGTCTAAGTGTGTATAACCAAAGTGTGTTATTGTCACTGTAGATAAGTCTGATAGAAAAATGCTACCAAATTTAAATGCAAGTAGCAGTGACATCGAAAATAGTCTGAAACTTTGACTCTTGTAATTTTTTTCTTTTTAGACTAAAGAATTTATTGATGGAAGTTTACAAAGTGGAGGTAAAATCATACTAACTTTTTTCCTTATCTACTAATACATTGTCATTAAAGCTTTAAAACTAACTTAGAGGCTCTTTATGGTATTTTCTTAAATTTGGGGTTTTATTGTGCTTGACTTGAACTATATTATACAAGTTCAGAGCAAAGTGTTCTTCTTTCCTTTTGCCTCTGACTGGAAAACAAACCTCTTCGTGTAACTGTTTTGTTGTTTGTGGGTTGTTTTTTTCTTTTTTTCAGTTCAAACACAACTGTGTTCTGTGTGTGAGGTTTTTTTGTCCCCTCTTTAGAGTAGGGCCTTAAATCTGCATTGTGGCCCTGGAATGCTGATTCTGTTACTCAAAATCCTCATAGAAGCGGGAACTTGTGCTTCTGTATTGCAGCACAGTAATGAGCAGAATGTAATTAGTTATCTAGAGTGAAGTAAGACACACCAGTTATTTTTAGGATGTACCTTGCTACTGTGTAGTTCTCCATAACAATAACATAGTAGAAATTTCAAAGACTTCAGTCTATCTAAGTATTGTTGGTTTTGTTTGGGTTTTTTTCTCCTTCTCAGGAAAAGTTCTTGTCCATGGAAATGCAGGGATATCTAGAAGGTAGGAAACTATCCATCCTGCTTATTAATCTTTTTTTTTGGCTATGGAAATATATCTTACTAATTTTTTTGTTTCTTTTCAGTGCTGCCTTAGTTATTGCGTACATAATGGAAACATTTGGGGTGAAGTACAGGTAAGAACAGAGCGCGGGCACATAGTTAACCATTTGTCTGAAAAGGCCAAAGAGAGAGAGCACTTTAGTACAGAAAAGCAGCCTGATATATCTGTAGGTACTCATTTTTTTTTAATTCAAGTGATATAGATGAATAATAATTTCAGAGGCATCATAAACAGTTGTGTGTTGATGCACAAGTCAGTTGTTACCCACTGAGGTTGAATGAAGACTGTACATGGGGCAGAGTGTTCCATTTCACTGCAGGTGTGTTTACATCCCTTCTTAAAGGAGGAGTAGCTACCTGCTGCTCCTGGGAACAGGGTATCAGCCTATGGAAAACTACAGGGGAGGCCCTAAGATTCTGTTCTGAGCGGTGCAGGGGAGGGCAAATCGTATTTTACAACTACTGCTTCCTACTTTGCCCAAATTTCAGTTATACCAACCAGTTCTGAGGAGCGTTTAGTGGTATGTTTTCTAAGAACCGGTAAACAGAAGGAAGACTCATAAAACCACAGACTTCTGTTGTCTGTTTTCCACTGAAGTATTTTTTTTCTCTCCTTCTCTTTTTAAGGGACGCATTTACGTATGTTCAAGAAAGAAGATTCTGTATTAATCCTAATGCTGGATTTGTCCATCAACTTCAGGTGACTCTTTTTTCTTTTTTCTGGTCATGACTCAAAAACCATTTGATGAATCACCTTACTGTAAAGTAGCTGTTTCTACTTAAGCTTAACATTTACTGTGTAAGTAGCAGAGCTTGGGGGGAAGGTGGATGGGTCCCCTCATTCATTAGACTTAAACTTTAGACAAAGCAAACCAGGAATGGAGGAGAAATAAAAAAGTCCTGGTTTCTGCAGTGATTAAGAGGCTCAGAAACGGCTTAACTGGTGGTTAAGGGAAGTGTGTGGGACACAGCAGTGATGCTTCTTGACACTCGCATTTATAGGTGATGACATTCACAAGTCTGAACCAGCAAACAGAGGTGTCAGGAAGTGGCTTTATCACATTCCAGGAGTCTGTTGGGTGAATGTAGGGCAACCATCAGGCTTTGGGGGGCCTGGAGCATCTCTCTTATGAGGAAAGGCTGAGGGACTGGGGTCTTTTTAGTCTGGAGAAGAGAAGACTGAGGAGGGATCTGATCAACACCTATAAATGCTTAAAAGGTGGGTGTCAGGAGGATGGGACCAGTCTTTTTCCAGTGGTGCCCAGGGACAGGACAAGAGGAAATGGGCCCAAACTTGACCATAAGAAGTTCCACCTAAACATGAGGAGGAACTTGTTTCCTGTGAGGGTGGCAGAGCCCTGGCAGAGGCTGCCCAGAGAGGTGGTGGAGTCTCCTTCTCTGGAGACATTCAAACCCAGCTGGACACGTTCCTGTGGGACCTGCTCTGGGTGGACCTGCTTTGGCAGGGGTTTGGACTAGATGATCTCCAGAGGTCCCTTCCAACCCCATAGCATTCTGTGATTCTGTGAGGTTGAAACAAATCTGTAGTGTCTCTGCTATTATTTAGGGGGGCAGCAGCAAGATGATTGAATATCTCCTGAGTTTAGGTAGTGTTTTTTTTTAAAGTCACTCCTGTGAGGAATTGTGTGGCACTGAAAGAGTGACAGGTCGCTAGAATACAACTTCAAAGCTGTCTATGGTTTGTCCTCATAACAAATCTCTGAAGCCACCGTGTTCTGAGTTTGTGTCGTTTCTCTGTCTGAATTGGCTGCTGGGGAAAACAGTGAGTTCTCTAAATATTCTCATAGAAATTTTTAATGAAAGTTTACTCTCTTCCTTAAAAGATTACAAGAAATGTCTTTAACATTTCTTTGCTCTGTCTTCCTGGTGGTTTTTGTCATTTGGTTTTAAATTGGAAGAGGGGAGATTTAGATTAGACACCAGAAAGAAATTCTTTACATTGAGGGTGGTGAAGCACTGGAACAGGTTGCCCAGGGAAGTCATGGCTGCCCCATCCCTGGAGGGGTTCAAGGCCAGGCTGAATGGGGCTTGAAGCAACCTGGTGTGGTGGGAGGTGTCCCTGCCCAGGGCAGGGGGGTTGGAACAAGATGATCTTTAAGGTCCCTTCCA
>JAOQGH010000040.1:3174107-3187683 GCA_025769975.1 Gallinago jamesoni
CAACCTGGTCTGGTGGGAGGTGTCCCTGCCCAGGGCAGGGGGGTTGGAACAAGATGATCTTTAAGGTCCCTTCCAACCCAACCCATTCTATGATTCACATCAAAGCAACAAAGAACTCTCCTCCTCTCAAATCTCCACCTTGTTGCAAGATCCTCTCTAGTCTGCCCTAGTGAACTCTCTGAATTGGTGCTTCTCATCCTTGCAAAGGATTAATAGCAATATGCATTATTAAACTTTTTCAGGAATATGAAGCCATCTATCTAGCAAAATTAACCATCCAGATGATGTCACCACTGCAGCTGGAGAGATCCCTCTCGGTTCCACCTGGTACTACAGGTCAGAAGCCTCTGCTATTGTGTGTGTGATGCCTCCTCTCTTCCCTCCCTGCTGTCCTGAGGTGCCTTTTGCACCCTCAGCCACCAGTGAATCTCAGAGTCTGGGAAGGAGATGGCTGCAGTTGATGTGCAAGTCACCCTCAGACTCTAGTCTGCAGTACTTAAATATTCTGTTCTCCTATGGTTGAACTTTCCTATGGTGGAAATAAATACTGGAGAAAGGCCCCGAGTTTGGGGAGAGGTGTGAAAGGAGGGCAAAACATGGTGGGTTGTAGGAAAGTTCTCCATGTGGAAAAGCATGAGGGAAGACAAGTGGTGTCAGAACTGGCTGTCCAAAAGCTGAGTGTCTTCAAAGGGTGTCACAAGAAGGCGGTGACAACTGCCCTGTGGTTCTACTCACAGCTGGGTGTTGTTGGAGCTGGTCTTCTCAGAGATGTCCTCCTTCCTCTTGCCTTTTGCAGGCAGTTTAAAGCGAACGCATGAGGAGGATGAAGAACTTGGAACCATGCAAGCAGCAGCGGCGGCACAGAACAGATGATACCTGAGGACAGCAGAGTTGGTATTGGGGAATTCCTGCCAAGAAAGGTGAAGAAAACTAGGGAGGAAAAAAAAAAAAAAGACCTAAAATGCAAACGGATGAAAACACACACATACAGAGCTTCTTTTCATGTTGCTTTCAGATGTAAATCTGCCTCTGCAACACACTAAGCATCTTTTTGAAGATGTTGGACTTCTTGAATGAATAGATGGCACTGATTGTTTTACTCCTTTTTTACACTTTACAGTTTTATTCTAAACCAAGATTTTTGGACTTGCAAAGAGGTATTATTGCAATAATGCACTTTTCATACTTGAAATTTCTTTATTTGTATGATATAAAGTTATTACTTTAAACAAAATGCAAGCTGGGGGGGATTTGTTTATAAAGTTATTTGTGTAATTTATAACAAGAGACTTTAGTAAAGAAAAAGTTTGCTAAAACTCACCTTGTTTTCAGTATATATTATGGGTCATGCTTGTAGAAATCGAGCAACAGCAGGCATTGAAGCAGTATTTAAGTTTATTTTAAAGTATATAACACTCTGCCTCGTTATATACTGAAATATTTTGAGAAGGATGCTCTTGAAACCAATTTAAGAGAAAATACTGCTCTAAAAATCTCTGCTTGTTTTATTCAAGTTCAACTTGAACAGAGCGCTGATTAATTATTTAATAAAATAATCACGTGCTGAATGAATCCAGAGGGCAGCTCCCAATTTTAGACACATCAAGACTGAATTCTTGTTAAATTAGTTATAGGTTGATTTAATAGGTTGACCGAGCCCGTATGGTCCAGAATAGCGCATCTGAGGGCAGATGTCACTGAATGTGAAGGCAGGAATCTAAACAGCAAAGCCATTTTGTGCTGTGAGTATCTCTTCTGATGCCACCTTCTGCTGGAGGATCCTTGGTTTGCTTTGGATGGGCTGACTAGCCCGCCTTGAGCACACACAACAAGGTACAACTCCCACATGGTGTTGGATCAGATGGGGGTGACACCTGAGGAGGAGGAGGAAATCCTCCTCTGTCAGGGCTTTTGGCTGAGCCAGGACACCTGGGTGAGGCTGAAGCATCTGGAGGCTTCAGTGGAGGTTTGTTCATGTGTAGGCTGGTTCTGTGATCTCAGCAGGGCCCTGGTGCTTCCCCAGGGACACTGTTTCATAAATGAACAAGCTTCATGACTAAGGATTTCCCACCAATTTTTTTTTTTTTTTGGTATACAGTCATTCTGTTCCATCTGCTGCCTCACAGAGAACAGCCTCTCCCATCCTAAGGGATTTGGAGATTAGTTTTCTTCGTGTATCTATTATTAAGCCTTTTATTTAAAACTTCTTGACATCTGTCTCATTTAGCTCACTGCCAGTAGGTATTTCAATTACTGATTGCTTTCTGGGGTTAAACCAAAGGTGGTAATTAGCAGCAGGGGTCCCTCACTGTGGCCTTCCAGTAGTAGTAGAGGTTCAATTTTCTCCCTTCCCCAGATTTGGACACAAAACTGGAGGACCGAGATCTAGAGCTAAAGTTCCCTTTCCAGCTTTAGGGAAGGAGCTGGAGATCTCCTCCGCATGGGGGAAGAGCCGCCACCCAAAAAATGTACAGAACCTGAGCTCTTCATGCAGATCAGCCACATTCCACGCAGCAGAGTCATTGTCCTGCAGCCACAAACCCAAACTTTCAACCTAATTAATTAGTTTTACAGTGCTCTAAGCTGGGTACACAATCACCTGCTCCTCATTTGTACTAATCTTTTTCATTAACTCTTAATGAGGGCCTGGAGCTATTTAGATGGTGTAGATATCATGGAATTCAAATAAGATCATCTTTTTTAAATCAGATCTTATGTCAGCAGAACACATAGGGGAGAAGTCCAGCTCTCTCAGGGGAGCACAACTCTAAGAAAAGGGGTGAAAACCACTAAAAGAGCTGAGAATTTCCTTAAACTCAGTATGGAATCTCAAGAAGTGTTCTTTTCAGGCCAGGGAAAGGAAAGCAAAGGTATTTAGAGGAGGTATCGACCTGTTCTGAAAGACAACAGGTACACCCTCACTCTGGATACCTACTGCAGTATGAAAAGCAGACCAGACACAGTTGGCAGTCTTCATTTATTCAGCTTAAACAAAGATTTTTTAAAAAAATAATCAATAAATAAACCAGACATCACCAAGGGAACACTATATTGAGTGGAGTACCATCAGGAACATTAAATAGAACCCCCACCACAGCTTAAAGTAGCTCTCCACACCACAAAGAAAGAACATTTTGTAAGGCCCAACTGTTCACAAACAAAACTGGTTGTTCTGTACGAACCTTCACGTATCTATAATGCCCTATTCACAGACGTGGGATTTCTCACTGTCTTCACACAAAACGCTACTGTTGAAACCAGGGCTTTGTACATTATTTGCTTGCCATCACTGGCAAAAGTGCTCAAATCGATTATCCAGTCTTCTAAAGGAGAGGGGATGCTCCAAAGCATCAGCAATCCCTGGGGATTTCCCTGCCGGTTTGCGGTTTCCCCCTTACCTTCGCCCCGTGGCAAACCTTTGGGGCTAAGTCAGATAAAACATGTAATTATCCTGAAAACAAAGTTATCAGCTAAAGTGCAGGACCCCTGCAGTGAGAAGTACACGTCTGTTTTCAGACTGGGCTTTAGTGTAGCCCATCAGGATCCTCCCCTACCCGCACAAATAGTACCAAATTCAGTTTAAAATAGTGCCTGTATAAAAGTTTAGCTACAGGAATATCAGCAGAACTTCAGGGAGATTCCACGGAAAGGACACAACAACCGCCCGTTCTGTGTCACTGAATCCTGCGCAAGAGAAACATTGTCCCTACCCGAGTCACCACGTCCTCCTTCTGCCAAGTACAGCCAGAACAACCCTGGCAGCTGCACTTGGGCCACCAAGAAAAAGAAGCGCAAACCTTTAGAAAAATACAATGCAAGAAAAAATTTGAGATAAAAATATAGACCTTTGGTTAAAAACCATCCCTTGAACAAGAGTCCTTTGGAACTCAGCTAGAACAAAAAAATGCTTCACTTTGACTGAACAGTAGTAAAAATTAGTTCTAAGAGCTTATTTCCTAACCCAAAGGACCCTTCTAAAATGTCAGTAATTTTTTTTGTAGGATTTACACATTTGATGTTCATTATTTATAGGGATTGTTATATCTGCAGCAATAAACTATAGAAATTTTCCACGAAGAGAATGTTTGTAGCACAAGCTCCTCCACCAACAGTCTTTACCAAAAAAAATAAAAATAAAAAAAATGAGTAGAAGTTCTTAATTAAAGAACCGTTGAAACATATAGTTTTCTTCAGATACCAAATAACCGAACTTCTTGTAGAAATCCACGTTTTTTGGCAGACACTCCAGCGTGATTTTGTAACAGTTCAGTCTCTTACTTAGCAACGTCAGGGTGGACGTTAATCTGAAAGAGACAGAAAGCCAACAGTTAAATGAAACTGTCCCTGAACTGATCAATTAACATTTAATTAGCTGAAGTTATCAGACCTACAATAATGAAGTTTTACAGCCCTTTGCTACACAGGATAGAAAATAAAAAGCACCAGCATTTTGCAGACAATTTTAAGGCACCTCAGCCAACAGGTGACACCTTCAGGCTCGGGGGGACCTGCCCTGCAGCGCTGAATCCCCCCCCTATCTGAAGGCTGCTGGTACCCACCAGTGTGGTGAACTGGGGAGGGGGGACAGAAACCAACTGGGCAAGAGTTTGCTGTCAGATGGCAACGGTGGTGAAATACTTACAGTTTACCGAGCTGCTTTCCTCTGGACTCCCCGCTGACTACTACATCCTCTATCCGTCCTCTCTGTGAAAACAGAGGCGGGTGTCAGTTGAAGAGAACACCGCTGTGTTCGTTTCCCCACCACGCGATGTCTCACACTTGGATTTTCCACCATCTAGTTCAATACAACCCCCCCATAGCTGACGTGCTGGTAATACCCCTTCCAGCACCCAGTGGGAGCCACAGCCCCCCCACAGCCTTTCCCTTTCTCTCCGGCTCCCTATTTTCACGCATCTAGCAACAAGATCCTCAACCATCTGCTCCGCAGAACCGAGCCTGACTGGATCAAAAGCTCACTGGGAGAATGGGACAGACTCTGTTGCTCTTTTTCCTTAAGAACAGCCCAAGCTTCCTCGTACTATTTAGCTGAGCACCCAAAGATAGGAGATATTTTTGAAATGCATTTGTCACTGACTCAGCAGAAGGTACTTCATCACACAGTAACACCATAAAAATAACGGGCGCGGAGTCTGGGGACAGGATCTTTTCCCTCACTTTACAGCTGCAGGGAGAATATACCTTTGCACAGGAGTGAGTGAACTTATGTTCTATCACCAGCGTTGCCGTGGCAACAATCTGTCCAAGATTCGTGTCTTCTATGACAGTAACGTAGTAATCTCCAGATCTCTTCATGTGCTCGAAGGTTTCTGTGGGAGCAGACAGACAGCGCAACGGGCACCGTTAATCCCAGATTAAACTGCTGGGGAAGTCTAAGACTCACAGCAGACTCTTGCCAGGTATCTAAAGCTCAGTCTCAAAAGGAGGTATGGAATTTAGGCCCCACGGGAATGGCTGCGAATGGATTCGATGCTGAGTGCCAAAGGCTGAGCTAATAAATCCCTCCGGCATCGGGAACCTCACACCCAAGCAGCTTTGCTATCAGTATCCTCTTGTTCCTCTAGGGAAACACCAAGAAATAACGATATACTCACTGATAAACTGCTCCGGGCTTACAACTCCGGTTTCTGTCAGCTGACCCAGAACCTTAAAAAAGCCTGTTATAAAAGAAAGGAAAAAAACCACAAACCTTTAGCGAGGGACAGAGACAAGCAATTAGGTCCAAATCACACAGAACAACCCGCCACGGCTATTTGGAAAGTGAACATCCTCACGGCACCATCCAGCTCTACGGAATTGTGGAGGTCTCCATGCACTAAGAAGAATGTGGCAGGTCACATTAATTAATATTAGAGGGAACAGGATGAACAACTGCACTCCCTCTCTAAAGCTACGATGAGTAGGAAGCTGTGAATTATTTGGAAGATTTGACTTGCATTTTAAGATGGTTTTTGAGGTTATTCAGAGTCAAATTTTGAGGGTCAGCCAACACAGCACCAATCCAGGGTGCCAAGCGCTCAAATTCCTTACTGGTAAAAATAACCCAAATCAGCTAAAGTAGGTAATCCTAATCTGTTGAGAGATAATGCAGAAATACACCCCATCTAGTTCAGCACCCAGCTTTTGTTTGTGACGATCATTAAACGGGATTCTACCTCGATTCAAATCAGCCGTGCAAAGCGGTCTCAAAACCAGACCGTCTCCTGGATCTAAAGGAGAAATAGCAGGAGAAAACGTCGTCGTGTTCTCGCTCCAGTCGAGTTCGTGGAGAATACTTGGGTCAAACATCGGCGTGTCATCGGGCATCACGGTTGCAACGGGCATCATGGCTGCAACGGGTGTTCTGGAAGAGAAAGCACACGGGTAAGGGATGCTTTGGTTTGTTCTTTTTCATCCCTAAATATGCTATTTCCCCTGGTTCTGTCACGCCATGTGGTGTTCCTCAGGGATGTAAAGAAAGGTGAATGAAACCACAACTGCTGTTTGCTTTAGCTGTGATTGAAGCTCCTCAACCTTCACCAGACCAGGCCGCTGGGTTAAACAAAGAGCGCACACGCTGACGCCGCACGCGTTATCTAAAGTCAACACAACTTCTATGTTCATCTGGGAAGTTTTTTCTCTTGGAAAAGAAATAATAAAACAGATAAAACATTGACTAAGAAATTTAACCTGTATAGCCCTTGGAAAAGGAAAGCATCTAGCACTCTTAAGAGTGTTTACGAAGTATAGAGAAGATCGCTTGCATTCGTGTTCCACTTAAAACTCGTGGTAGGAATAATGCACTTTTTTTTCAACCAGTCCTATCACATCAATATTTAGTATCTTAGCCAAGAGGCACTGCGTTGTATGGATGAAAACACAGATGATACAACAGCCTGCTCACACGCTTACAGCCCGTGCCACGTTTCTGGGGCGCTCGTGTTTGCTCCGTGTATTTACAAAACCTAACGCCATCGCAGCTGCAAAGCGCAACGCCTCTTTGTCCTGTAACAGGGAAAAAGCACAACTGCCCAGATGACGGTGACACACCTGTTAATGATTAAAGAGACATTGGGGAATCGTGTGTTATTTAGCACTGGGGATAAGAGGAAGCAAAGGGATATATTTTCCTAATTTCTAGGTATAGGAAAATAATTCTTACTTTATCGCTTGTGGAATACCTAGTATGAAGAGAGATTATCATGGGAACTTCTCCTGCGACTAAAGTCTTTACACATCTTCAAATTATCTTAGCTGTACCATAAAAAAAACCACGGTAGTCACACACTTTTGGACAGGCCAAATGAACATCAGAAAGAAAAATGTATTTGGGATGGATACTTTTCCACATACGACACCTCACAACCCTGTTAAGCTGCCCAGAGAAAGAGAGGACGTACTATGAAGCATCTCAGCAAAACCGGAGCATGCACCTCTCAAAACTGAAGGTGGCTTTGGAAACCCAACTGAAAAAGCTTCTGAAAAAAATATACCCAACAAAAAAAAAACCCACCACAAAACAACCACAAAATCTTTTTATGCCACCTGCTGGTACCCACTGGCCTTTAAATTCCCGTTCTCCTCTCAGTCTTGCATATAAAAAAAATAACAATTGCTGTTAGAACAATTAAAAAGCAATAAAAATTCTCATCCCACATGAATTTTCAAAAGGAAACAGCGGGAAAAATGAAGTGCAAAGAAAAACGTTTCCACAGACAGGAGAGTCGGAAGTGAGAATTCAGCTCCTCCAAGTCCCAGTCCTGAGCTTTTATTGATCGGATCACATCAATACCCAGAGCTGACTGCAAGCCCATCACCAGCATATTAATTACATCACTGCTAATCAAAACTCCCAAAAATCAAAGTCTCCCTGGTTCCAGCAACACATTTGGTACCTCTGTTCCTAGATCTGGGTTACTCTAATGTTGCTGTTACCCCGTCCCGTTACACAGCCTTCCTAGAATTCATCAATTCATTCACAACATTCAAATAGCATCCTAGACAGAATCAAATAAATGTAATAAATTTCAGATCTGGGGTTACAGAACACACAGTGGTAGAAAAAAACACATGAAGGAAATAAATTTTTGATGCTTTTCAAGCAGCTAGTATTTTTTTTTAAATAAAGTTATTGTTCAAACTACATCCGGCACTGATGGAGCAGGAAGAAGTTCGAAGCTTCATGCGTTTTCTGGAGTCAGGGACATGCCACTAGACATGTCCCCCCCACATATCCACAGGGACATTACTCACTAGAAATGCATCATTGGTCAATTAAAAAAGGATCAACGTACGGGAAGGAAGAACTCAGGCCTGTTACGATGGGTGGCTGGGCTCCCCTCCAGGCCTCCTGTGAGCCCGGATACTGGTCCTGGTGAACACCTGAGGCCTCCCCCGGAGCACCCCGGGTTCCAGGAGCGGGATGGGGGCACCTTTGGACCCTCTCACCCATCCCACCTCCCTCTGCTCCGTTCCGGGAAGCCAGCAGGGAAGAGAGAACAGTATGTTGGGGTCCCCATGACCCCTCACCTGACCCCCTCAGGGGTAGTGATCCCCTCATCTCTCCCCCTCGGGAGTAGGGATCCCCTCATCTCACCCCCTGCCCCTCGAGGGGCTCTCCTCACCCCGTCACCTCGCCCCCTGCCCCTCAGTGGTGGTGGGGAACCCCTCACCCTGCCCCTCAAGGAGGGGGTCCCCTCGCCCTGTCACGTCCCCTCACCTCACCCCCAGCCCTTTGGAGAAGTCCTGTCATCTTACCCCCTACCCCTCAGGGGGTGTGTGGTGTCTCAACCCCAGTACCTCGAGGGATAATCCTTCACCCTGCCCCTCAAGGAAGGGGATCCCCCGCCCCACCACCTCACACCCGGCCCCTCATCTACCCCCCTAGCCCTTCGGGGGGGTCCCCTCACCTCACACCCGGCCCTTCAGCAGGCGTCCCCTCATTCTCACACCCAGTCCCTTGTGGGGCGGGGAGGCCTCAAATCACCTCCAGCCCCTCGGGGCGGGGGGGGGATCCCATCACATAACACTCAGCCATTGGGAGGGGGGAGCGGAAGTTCTCTCACCACCCCGCCTCACTTCATCCCGAGCCCTTCAGGGAGGGGGCCCCTCACCTCACCCCGGGCCCCTCACCTCACCCCCGGCCCCTCAGGCGGCGCGCTCCCCCTCCCGCACTCACCCGCGCACGAGGCCGCAGCGCCAACTGCTTCCCGCACCGGCTCCGCCGCAGCCGCCGCACAGACGTGGCACTGGGAGGGGGCGGGGCCCCGCGCGCACGCACGCCGGCGCGCAGCCAATCGCCGCCCGCCGGCCCCGCCCCGGCTCCGCGCGCCCAGAACTCCGGGCCGCCCCCGCGCCGGACCTCGCGACCTTCGGTAAGAGCCCCGCCCCCCGCGCGCGGATTGGGCGGTGGGCGGTGTGGCCCCGCCCCCTCCCTCCCCGATAGCGCCCCGTCCCTCCCGTCACGTGGCGCTCCGGCCCTGACAAGATGGCGGACGCCGGATGGGGGTTGCTGCTTGTCCAGGCCTCGGCTCTCCTCGGCCTCGTTTCTACCTGGCCTCGGCTCTCCCCGCCACTTCTCCCGGCGTTCCCCCGCCAGAAGGGCCGTCTCTACCCTGGCGGTGGGGCCGGTGGGGGGAAGGCTGAAGGCAGCAGGCAGCAGGCACCGAGGCCTCTGGGGCCTTCCACCAGCCTGATCTCTGAGGCGTTTGTCGTTCCCTGACAGGGTTTTGAGGCCTGGAAGAGAATCCCACGCTCTTCCTGAACTAACAGCCCTCCAGGAGCGAGGCGGGTGGCAGGGGGGCGGGCAAGTGCCCCTCAGCATGGGGAGTGATTTCTCCTCAGTGGGGTGTGGGGGGTTCTGCTCCCCTCACCACGATGCAGGGGGGTATTTGCTGGATCACACATCCTCTCATTTGTGCCTGCTTTCTCTTTACAGCTTGGTGGGTTGTTTTTTTTTCAGCCGGGATTTTCTTCTAGGGAAGGTAAAAATGAGTCCTGGACAACAGGAAGGTCAGTGGAGATCTGTGTGCTGCTTTTCAGAAGCAGCAGGTCACTAGGCAGCTCACAGGGTGTAATTGCCAGCTTCTCCCCATAAATTTCCCTGCATTTGACTGGGGTTTGGCCTCGGGAGTTCTTCTGGGAAGCTGCTTGGTGGCTTCGAAGGGCCCCTGTCTTTAATCCAGAGCTGGCCATGGCTCAGGAGTGGCTTGAGGGTACCTGTGGAGGGATGGCTCAGAAGAAAGGACTGTACAAAGGTTTCTCTTTTCTCCTGAGAAATTGCAGGTGGCAGCAGTGTTTGTCACGAAAGCATCGCTCGCTTTGATACTTCTCATCTTTGAGGGGATTGGGTTGGCCATCACTCCCCTTGGCCAAGACCTGCTGGGGTGGGCGTTCTTCAGCCTCCAAGGCTGGCAAGGGGCAGGATGAGGGGTTTTCTCCCCTTTAAAAAAAAAAAAAAAAAAAAAAAAAAAAGAAAACAGTGCAGAGATCATTTCGAGAGATTGTTTTATAAATATCTGAGGCCAAGGCACGCATGGAGCAGGAGGCCTGCTTAACGAGATAATTATACAATGTGCTTCTGAGACATGATTTTCATTTTCCACGGTTTCTGCCCCCCCTTCCCCCGTTACGTTACCCTCAGAATGAATCACTCTGTTACCATTGGAAACAATCAACATTACTCAGTTTTGACTTCTTGGGGCCCAGAGTGACCAAGATGACACACACTGACCTCCCTGGGGTCTGGCACACCCAAAATCTGGGGGCGATGCCCCGAACTTGTCCAGGACTGGGGGCTGCTTGGGTGAATCATGAAATTAACCTTTTTTAAGCACAAATATTAACCTTTGATTGTAAGGGAAAGGCACAGAGTGGCTGGGAGCTTTCCTTTCCTGTCCCTTCTCTATTTCCTTAGTTTTGAGGGATGAAGAGGACTGGGAAGGTCCCATCCGTGCTAAAAAATGAACAATTTATCTCATTTCTGCGCGTGAAAAGGAATGGAAAAGTGCTGCTTTGGCTGGTTAAATGGGGGAAACTGGGAGCGTGGACGCATTTCCACTGGGAGGTGTCCCTGCCCAGGCGTCAAGTTGGAACTCGATGATCTTTGAGGTCCCTTCCAACTGCAACCATTCTGTGATTCTGTGATTTCCACTGCGTGAAAGGTGAGAAATGGGGATTTAACTTAACCCCCTGCGCGGTGCCTTTTCCTTGATGGAAAGATTTTAGGGATACGAGGGAGATTTTGCGTTTTGCCTCAGTAACTGTTGAAAAGTCGTGAGTTTTAATTTTAAAAGCCAAACGGGTGCCATAACAAGTCCGTGGCCACATGGGGTCAGCCCAGCTCTCCCCGGTGAGGCTGGGAGCAGAGGGCCTGGACCTGCGCAGGGGAAATATTTTGGACAAGCGTGATCCAGAGACATCCTCCCCGTTTCCAGCAACCAGCTGGTGGAGGAACATCCTGACCCAGGAGGCACATCCGTCCCGTGGTATTTAACAGCTGAACAGAGCTACCCTCTGTGCCTCTACCTTGGCTGCTGACCCTCCAGAGTTCGCAGCGTAAACGTTGCAGAAATGAGGAGAAAAATTCCTTTGGTTTGGTTAAACCTCTTGGCTTGGCCTAGCAGGGCTGGGTTTCTGTTTTGTTTTTTTTTAGTCCTGTCCCATTTTACCACCACTTCGGCATGGCTTGAGGACAGAAACCTTTCTGCACTAGATTTTGTAGCGGCGTGAGTATAACCCAGAGCAGGGAAATGATCTGGATGGAAAAATTTCCCCCAGAAAAGGTGAATTTGCTGGGAGGTGGGGACAGAACCCTCTTCAACTGAGTTTGTGTGCTGAGAGCGAAGAAACCTGCCCCGAGGAAGGGGCTGACCCTCAACAGTGCTTCTGTCAGCATCTCCGAAACCTTCCTCCATCGCAGGAACCCAGAGATAGGTTGGAGAAGGGCCACTGCCATGAGAGGATTAACCTCTCGCAGAGATTTACTCTTTACACCCTCCCAGAGCCCACCCAAAACCCCAGCAAAACCTGAGCCAAACGCACAGATGGGGCAGAACAGCTGGATTTCAGCCACCACCATCCCTGCGCGGCACGTTTTAACCTTTTTCTCTCATTTTAACCACATTAGAAGGAGATGGAGGTGCCATGGAGATGCTGGTAGGGCTAGAGCCCCTCTGCTGGGAGGACAGGCTGAGACAGTTGGGGGGGTTCAGCCTGGAGAAGAGAAGGTCTCCGGGGAGACCGAGCCCCTTCCAGTCCCTCAAGGGGCTCCAGGAGAGATGGGGAGGGACTCTGGATCAGGGAGGGGAGCCACAGGAGGAGGGGGAAGGGTTTGACACTGAAAGAGGGGAGGTTTAGATGAGATCTGGGGAAGAACTTCTTTGCTGTGAGGGTGGTGAGAGCCTGGCCCAGGTTGCCCAGAGAAGCTGTGGCTGCCCCATCCCTGGAGGGGTTCATGGCCAGGTTGGAGGGGGTTTGGAGCAACCTGGTGTGGTGGGAGGTGTCCCTGCCCAGGGCAGGGGGGTTGAAACTCAGTAATCTTTAGGGTTCCTTCCCACCCAAACCATTCTATGATTCTTATGAGCTGTTAAAGAAGAGTTGTCCATTGGGGAAGGGCTGGATTAATGGCCCCAGCAAAGGGAAACCTGGGTGAGATGTCCCTACCCAGGGCAGGGGGGTTGGAACCCGATGATCTTTAAGGTCCCTTTCCAACCCAAATGATTCTATGATTGTATGATTCTATTCTATGATTTACAACTGCCATCAGATAAATCTCCCCGGTGCCTCCGAGGCCAGGACTCGGTTGCCGGAGAGCGAAGGGAAAGTTGAACTAACCCCTTTCCACTTGTGTCAGGGATGGGCTCATCTCCTCTCTGATGGTTCCACTGCGGCGTATTTTGCTGCAGAGGAAAAAAAAAAAAAAGAACCAAAAAAAAAAAACCCCAAACCCAAAAACCTCCACTGAAGTGATATCCTGTGGCTGCTCCGTACGGAACAAGGCAGGGAAGTTGCACATTCGTGACCACGGGAGAGTCAGAAAGATGGGAAAGGAGCCACGCACTTGCCTGATGGAAACGCCTGGGTCTGAAACACGCCCTGCTTTATGAGGAGAGAAAAAGCGCTCGCCTTTTCTTTGGCCCCATGACACAAGGCAGAAAGAACGGATTCAATCCTCGCCACAATAAAATTGTTTACCTTCTGTTGTGGAGACGGACACTGGGAGCTGGGTCTACCTCAGGAGCAGCCTCTTTGAGCCTTTTTAACCCCTCGTAGATGGGGGCTGTTTCCAAGCACCGATAAACTCTGAGTGCTGGGAAGAAGAACAGAAGAAAGAAGAGCTTAAACCAGCTCTGGGTACTTGGGTTCTGCAGAGGACTCATCTTTCTGCCAGAGGAAAGAAAGATGCTGCTGGGGGCACCAGTACATGTTTGGGGGTTGACCTGCTGGAGAGCAGCTCTGAGGAGAAAGACCTGGGAGTCCTGGTGGACAACAGGTTGCCCACCAGCCAGCAATGTGCCCTTGTGGCCAAGAAGGCCAATGGCATCCTGGGGGGCATCAAGAAGAGTGTGGCCAGCAGGTG
>JAOQGH010000040.1:3232666-3251721 GCA_025769975.1 Gallinago jamesoni
TGCTGGTCACACTCTTCCTGATGCCCCCCAGGATGCCATTGGCCTTCTTGGCCACAAGGGCACATTGCTGGCTCATGTTCATCCTGTTGTCCACCAGGACTCCCAGGTCTTTCTCCTCGGAGCGGCTCTCCAGCAGGTCAGCCCCAAAACTGTCCTGGTGCAGGGGGTTATTTCTCCCCAGGTGAAGCGCACTGCACTTGCCTTTGGTACCTGGTAGGAAACAATCCACCCTTTCTACTGGGGCTTCTCCTCAACAAGGGAAAAGAACACGAAGAGGATCTGGGGAGGAGAAGGGGAGGCTCAGTTCCTTCCCTCCACTAGACAGTTTTACAGTGAAGCATCATCACTTAATCTCTAATATGATTTTTCCACTGAAAGAGAACCCACGGAGTTGGCAGGTTTCCTATTTCAGGGTTTGTTTTTCATCTTGCACATAAATTTGCAGGAAAAAAATGTATGATCCAGCACCAGCAGCTTTAACATAAAGCAGGGCTGCTACCACCTTGCCTAAGACCAAACCGAGAACAGCCTTGCCATGAAACAGAATTTAGTACAAAAAAAATGTATTTCTTCTCACATTTGCAATGTGATCTGTCCCGTTATTTAAGTATTTACACATAAAACATTAGACTTGCAAGGGAAAAATAGCAGATACTCAGGCTGCCTGATGCCCAGGTGACCGTTGGGTGTTTGAAGCTGGAAAAATAACGTTAATTTAAGAAATTTAATTTATGAGATGAGGACACATGTTGAAGGACAGGCAGGAGCCAAACCAAACGGTGACCGTCCCCACCAGCAGCTGGAAAGTGGTGGCTTTTGGCTCTCGCTACTACTTACTGAAGGTTTTGCAGATGTCAGAGACCGCCTTGAAGACCCTGTCGGAGAAGTTGACTTTCACCTTGACGTACTTCATGTTGGGCAGCTGAAGGCGAAGCAGCTTGTGCTGAGGTGTGAACTGGAGCTTGGCATCAGCCTGTATCCCGTATTTGTCCAACGTCCAGTGCGTTTTAAGGAGCCAGGTTTTCTTCTTTTCCCACCACAGCGCGTGATCCGACCAGTCTTTCTTGACATCTAGAACAAAGAAAGCATTTATACCAGTTAAAGCCGGGACCAGAATTAGCCCTCCAAAGACAAAAGCAGAAGTTTAAATGTGTTTAACTACAAAGTGACTATCGACCCAAAAATGCCGGCAGCCCTTTTCAGATACAAATAATTGCCTGTACTCAATGGCACCTAGAAGTTATCTCGGAAATAAAAATAGGAAAGAACCCAAGAGGAATAAGGGTGAGACACAAGGTGTCTGTGGATCTCTCAGCCCAGCAGTGATAAGGCTGGAGCATGAAGCCAAGCGGGGTATGAACCCTCTCACACCTTCCCCGGGATGGATTTTGCACAGCTTTTTAGCTTAACTATCAATTCTTGGGTTTCCCCATCCCCACCAATTTGGAAACCTGTGCCACCTGAACATAAGTGCAGTCATCTGGGCACACACAGAAAGGAGAACTAGGAGGAGGTCTACAAGAAGAATTCAACACTGTATCTTCTCCAGGACTTTCAGTTTCTATAGACAAAACCGGAAAATTCCCAAATGAAACCTAAGTTACTTCCCAAAGCAACAACAGCACAAAACCCAACAGCTACATGTCCTTTGAGCAGGGGCATAACCATGGGCTCTTTCAAGGTCACATCTGAGATGGGAAGCATTTTGGGAACCAAAGCCTGGTGAAAACTCCAAAAGATGGCCACGGTGCAATATTTCCCCTAACACCTGGAATATTTTCTGCTAACACCTGCCCTGCTCTCCCCACAGCCCCCTGCCATTCCTGTGGAGCATTTTCCAGTCCAACAACCACTGACCAGTGTTAACAGCGCAATGTCACAGAATCATAGAATGGTTTGGGTGGGAAGGGGCCTTAAAGATCATCCAGTTCCAACCCCCTGCCCTGGGCAGGGACACCTCCCACCAAGCTCCAAGCTCCAAGCTCCAAGCCCCGCTCCAACCTGGCCTTGAACCCCTCCAGGGATGGGGCAGCCACAGCTTCTCTGGGCAACCTGCTCCAGTGTCTCACCACTATGCTGGAGAAAGGCAAGAAGATCCAGGCACCGCAGATGCATTTAGCAAAGCTCTGATTTGCCTAAACCCTCTATCTCCTCCCCAAAAATATCAACCAAAGGGAGGAGTCAGCATTGATGGTGAGAGCAGTGCAGCCAGCCAAAGATCTCGTTTCAAAGGAAAAACCAAACGTTTCCGCAGGATGTCATCTGGGCAAGCACATGAAGACCTCGAGATGCTGCAGGACAAGCCACAGGGACACTTCTGCACTCGATAGTTATCGATAACTCGATAGTTATTACTCGAGAGTTATCAGTAAGCTTTGAGCTTATGGACTTTGCATGAGGATTATTTTAATTTTCATAATAAAGGCGGCGCTGGAAAGCAAGGCACTTTGCAGGTTAAGGCACCAGTCATAAAATAATTCCGTTTTCAGCTCCAGATGTTCCTCAGATCCTGGTTTCCCAACATAAAACGTCAGTTTAACCCAAATGAAAACTGCCAGCTGACATTTATTGCAAAAATTCCTTCCTCCGTCCTTGGGCAGCGACGCTCGTGCACCAGCCAGAAAAGCCAGGGGCAAACCCAGCAGAGTCCAGGAGCGAAATCCCAGCAGACAAAGCAGCCAAAAGAGGCTGAAGGTTCCGAGGAACACACTCCAGGACAGACAGCATGAAGACTATTCCCCAAGGAGCCACGTCTGATCTTAATCGAGATGAGAACAATGTGACAAATGACCTTTTTTTCTGCCCATATCTGAAAACGGGATCTTGAGCTTGGAGTTACTGAGAAAAGCCAGCAGAAGCTTTCTTTCTTTATTTATTTTTTTTTTTTAAACTTTGAACTCCTGGTATAATGGTATAATCGTGCAGCCAGAAAGTGGAAATGTTCAGCTAGACTTTTCAACGGCTTTGTACAATCAAATTAAACAAAACCAAATATAGAAAAGCATGCAAACTTGCACAAGCCTTGGCTACTCTCAAAAAAATCTGAGAAATCATTACAATGGACTTTGGTAATGAAGTCCAACTTCTGCCCTACTGAAAGCTGAACAAATTGGCACGGAAGGTCTGGGAGGAGGGGAAAAAAAAAAAAAAAAGAAAAAGAAGCATTTTGAATCACTAAACCTTATTCCTAACAGAGGGGATTTGAGTTTGTGCTGCAGATTAACCTTTCGTGGCACGAATATGCAGAGCGTCGTCTTTCGGCCAGAGAGTAATTAACACTTTGAATTAACAGTGAGATGTTGGCTATGCCCAGAAAGGTGAAGGTCTGCAGCTGCCCCACGGGGTAGTTACATATAAAAGAGCTTGGCAAATGTTTAGCAGCTGAGTTGTGGGGTTGAGTTTAACGAAAAACTCCGGTGCTTTGCGAGGCAGCAGGCAGGACCGGGGGCTCGGAGCAATCCCCTGCACACCAGGAGAACGCCAACCGCCTGGTTAAATCTGATCAAAGGTTCATAAATCTTCACCAGGGTCCCAGTTCACAAGTTACTGATTTGTCAGGGTTACAGCTTTACGACAAGGCTTATTACTTTGTCTCAGTCTTTGCTCATTTACTACTGTCACAGAATGCTATGGGGTTGGAAGGGACCTCTGGAGATCATCCAGTCCGACCTCCTACCAAAGCAGGTCCACCCAAAGCAGGTCCCACAGGAACGTGTATGGGGTGGGGGGGCTGAATGTCTCCAGAGAAGGAGACTCCACCACCTCTCTGGGCTGCAGGACTGGCCGTTTCATATTTATCAGAGCCTGGGTAAGTCTCCCAACACCACAAACTCATTTTAGACATCCCAGAACCTCAAATTCAAGTGGTTACTCCAGGTCCAAAGCCACGCTGCAAAGCTCAGGGGAGGGGTCTGTAGATCCAGAAGCTCCTCTGAGCTGTTAAATGCTCCCTGTGCATCCCCAAGCTGCTGTTCCCAGCCATGAAGGGGCTGGAAGGTTCCCTAGGGCAACGCTGTCACGCAAAGATGCAGAAATGGTCAGAGCCAGCAAGTGTCCACCAGCATCTCCATCAAAGCAAATAGGAAAAGAAACAGAATTGTTTGGGGAGGTGGGAAAATCCACCCAGATTACTCTAAATGCACGACAGGGGGAGAGGAACACCAGAGCCACCAGCATTTAGGTGTCCTCAGTGCAAAGAAGAAGCATCCTCCCACCACCAGTCATCGTGGAGAGCGCAGAGGGATGCTTGGAAATGAGCCGTACACATTTGCCAGGGCAAACCGTTGCCACTGATGCAACCCTTCCAGGCAGGGAACCTGCCAGGTGAAGGCTGTGGGGCTTTGGGGGAGGCTGGAGCTGTCAGTGGTGGAAGGGACAGGGAGCTCCAGGAGCACAGCGGGAAAGGGACCTCACCTGCCAGGAACCCAGGAGGTGTGGGGGACGTGGCTGTGATTTTCCATTTTTTTTTTTTTTTTTTTTTTTTTTTTTTTTTTTTGAGGAAGAACCCGATTTTACATTTGCCAAGTGGCAGAGACGTGGGACGGGTGATGCTGTACAGCAGCACCCAGGGAGGAAGCTCGCCGTCCACCTTGAAAAGCTCTCCCTGCAAATCCAAGAGGCACCTTAAATCACCCCGACAGCTGCCGAGGACAGAACATTATGAGAAGAGACCAAGAGCTGCTCAACAAAGAGCATTCTCTACCTTAAATGTCCTTCGCTTTCAACTGGTGCCGGTGCCTCCCCGCAGTCACATCTCACCAGCTTGTGAGCTGGTAATTACACCTGCCTGGGAGTTTTATTCCCACAGCTATCACTAAATCCACATCTAGCACTCAAGGCGCAGAAAATAAGTCTTAATTGAGGCGGGGACAAAGAGTACCTTAACCCTGGGCTTTCTACCGCACAGACACACACGCACACAATTAGCCGTTTCAGCCACGAAGCCAAATTTTGGCCAAGAAGATGGGGCAGAGCGGATGGGGCTGCCTTGATGGCCCATTTATCCCATTTATCCCAGGAGCTGGCTGCTCCAAGCGCCTTCTCCTCTGCCCATCCATGGATTTCAAGTGTCCCCTTTCTGCCCCACTCCCGCAGCAGCTATTGGACCTCCCTTCTTCAGAAGCCCTGCTGTCACTTGGCAGGTTCTCCGCGCAGGCTTATGACTCACGAGCAATAGTATACAAGTCTCTGGCGTTGAATAAACACTGCATATGCCTTGTTATTTCGGGATATCCCCTATGGCAGATGGGCCCTCCTTCCGTGCACCGCTCAGAACAAAAGAGCCCTGATAAACCGAATTAAAACTCTCTCCGAATTAAAACTCTCTTTTTTTTTTTTTTTTTTTTCTTTTTTTCTTTTCTCCCTCCCTCATTCCCTAGCACACAGTTAAGCCCCGCAGGATGGGTATTTGGAGAGCAGGAATCTCCAGCAGCGGTGGTCTCCACCTCTGGGAAAGGTTCCTGCGGGGTGGCTCCAGATCCCCTTTCACACACACATCCCCAATTAAATCCACTGCACAGCAAAAGAGCCTGCGAACACCTCCATCACCTTAAAAAATAATAAAATAATCAGAGGCAGATTATTAGAAAGCTCCTTCATAAGCTTTGGTAGGTACGTGGGGAACTTCTGAAAACCTGCTTTCCATCACTTTGGGTTTTTTTTTTTGTTTGATTTTTGGAAACAAAGACTTGCAGCCAAAGCTGGTTTCCCTCGCAAGACTTTTCACCTTAGGAGGGGCGGCGGAGGCAGCCAAAGCAGAGCTTTCAGTTCGTTTCTTAATTAGAACCGATGGCTTTTTAGAGCCATGGATTCAAGCCTTCAGCCTTCCTCGGGGAGCAATACGCGAGGATCATCCGCCTCCGGTACAAAACAGGGCAGAACCAAAGCCCATCCAATCCCACCGGTTGTTTTTCCGCTGGAGCAGAATTAGCAGAGCATCCCTCCCCGCTCCTGGCTCTTCCCCAGGGGGGAGCATACACCGGGGGGGGGCCCTTAATGATGATTATTCCTGCTCTGGTTTAGTCACGCTCGGGAAGTCGAGGTAGTAAAATGCCTTTCCATTACCCACACAAAACCTCAAATTGATCCACGTATAGATTTAAAAAAAAAATAAAAATATTACGCATCTAAATGTATATATACGCACATTTACATCATATATATACACTTATAAAATATATGCATATATACACACATTAAATGTATGCATATATAAAATATATACACACATATATAGCCGTCATATATACCCACACATGTTTATTAAGACACACACACATAAATATATATATATAAATGCTATATATAAGCTGTGGTGGTGCAAGGGCTGAAACCAACTCGCAAGCCAAGCATTTCCTCTTGCAAAAAGTGATTTTTCTTTCTTTTTTTTTTCTTTTTTAAACTTAATAAACCACCAAGAAAAAATGACTTCCCAGCTTTTCAATGAGCCCGTGGGGCTGGAATTGGTTGAGAGTTTTTGTAAGGATGGAAGGGGGGAAAAAAAAAAAGGGTTGCATTTCTTTTTTTTTTTTTAATTAATTAAGAATACACATTCTATTGAAAAAAATAGAGATGTGGGCAGCACTTTTAAAACGCTGACTGCAGGCAGCTGACAGCTCGAGAGGCAGTTGGGGGATTAAAGTATCTTTAAGCTCAAATACCTGCTGATAACACATTAATCCAGCATTCCCAAACCCCGAGGAGCAGCCAGGGGCTCTCCAAGCCAGAGGCTGGGTGTTGGCTGGTTACACACCCCTCATGAAGCCGGTGGGGAAGAAAAACTCCTTCAAAGGGGAAAAAAAAGAAGAAAGAAAAAAAAAAAAAAAGGAGAGAGACTTCCAGCAATAAATAGCTGGGGAGTGCCCCTGTGTCCTGGGCGAGCTGGTTGGGATGGGATGTTCCCTCTCCTCCGCCCTCCTGTCCCCTCAGGATGTAAAAAAACTTGGAAAGGAAAGCAATTTAATTCTAAAAGTAAAAAGAGGGGAGGAAAAGAAACCAACCTCACCCCAAAAATCGTGGCGCGTAACCTCACGTGGTCGCTTTTGGTAGGTTTTCCTTTTTCACATACTATCAAGCGGTGCACGTCAACGAGGTCTGAAGGCACACACCTTCCCATCACAAAAACCATCGGAGAATATCGCAAACGCTCCCAAAAGACTCAGAAGTACCGAAAAATGGCTAATCTGGTGGCTGGGGCAGGACGGAGGGGCTGGGGTGGGAAGAGAATAAAGAAGGGTTTTACAGCCAAGAGCACTGCTGAAGGTCCTGCTCCAGCCAGCGCCCGCTCTCCTGGTCATTAATATTATTTACTTTTCAGAAACTACTGATATAACCATTAAATACCGCTGTGTTTCCTTCCCCCACCTGCAGATGCTGATGCAGAGATATATATTTAAAAAAAACATATATAAAAATATATATATGTATATATATGTGTGTGTGTATGTCTATATATTTATCAAATATCTGTTTATACATGCAGATGTAAATATATATTTAAAGATATGGGTACATACAAAGCTGTATCAGTATTTTATGGGTGTATATATATATATATACACACACGTACACATATATCTATATAGCCCTGTTGCTCCCTACAGGGAAGGACAGGACATCACCTCCTCGCTGCTCATACCGACCTCTTTAAAAACAGATTCCTTTAAACATGCCAAAGCCACTCCTTCTAGGACAATTATGGGAAAAATCAAAAAAAAAAAAAAAAACCAACCAAAACCCAGAACTGTTTTCATTTATCTTGAGTCCAACAGAAGCGCTGCTGTGTTTTGCTGGGTGACACGGTCGCTGTCTTGGGGCAGAATTTAATTTTAGTGTGGATTTAAGACATTTAGGGGGATGGTATGAACTGGAGCAGGCTCTCCTCCACCCCCCAAGGGGGGATTTAATTGCAGAGCAAAGTTCAAAACGGAACCAAAATCCTTCCAGCCTCCGGTCACGATGCTTGAAAAATTATACTTTGAAGCACAGCGATAAATACCCTATGAAATTATTATTATCAGGCTGCCCTAACAAAGCTGCAGCCACAACAACCTGATGCTCTTGGCGCTAATGAGATTTAACAGGGGGTTTTAATTGGGGTGCCCCAAACGTATTTTGACACAAGCTACAAAAAAAATACGGCATAGAGCAGCCACCCTGCTGGAGGGCTTAAATACAAAGTGATACCTCAAATTCTCCTGTCCTGTCCTCAAATTCTGCTATCTCCAGCACAACCAACTTGCCTCTCACTATTTTATCATATTTCATTTCCAGGAGAACAAATATTCAGAAGAACATCGACACACGCCCACGGAGGTTTCCAAAACAGGGCAGAATTTAGATTTAAGAAGAACATCTCTTGCGTGAAAAACAGTTTGACTTGTTAAAAAATAAAATAAATAAATAAATAAATAAATTAAATTATGGACAAAAGCAGCCTTGTTCCCAACACTGTGAGTGCAGGAGACCTCCCTCTCGTCCCGGCGTGCCAGGGGACAGGCTCATGGTTCACCGCCGTGAAATCCTGACGTCAAATAGCAGAGAGCTATTCAAAAGCCATGAAAAAAGGAAGAGAGGGGGGAAAAAACCAAAAAAAAACCAACAAAAAAAACCCCAAAAAGGCTGTGGAAGACACTGAGCACACGGGGACACGATGCTGAATGGCAGATGTTCAACGCTGGGAAAAAAATCACGGAGCGTCTTCTGCTAACGAGGGAACGTGCTGCTGGGAAAAGAAGTGTCCTTTTATTGGGTTTATAAATGGGGTTTCCAAGGGCAGGTCCACATTTTGACAGGGCAGGGAACAGTAAGTGAAGGGCCAAAGAGGTGACAAAATAAATGCAATGGTCAATCTTTTTGTTGCTCGAACCCAAACCCTCCTCCTGATGAAATGTCACCGCCTGGTTTCTAATAAATCATTGGTGTTCTTTAATACCCCACGTGCGGAGCAGGGACGCTGTACAAGCTCACGCTGTCCATCAGCATCTTTGTAAAAACGTGAGGTTGATCTCTTAAACCCAAACCTCCCCAAAATGCTGCTCCTGGCAGCGCAGGGCTTTGCTCCTCCATCCGTGGGATGCTGAGCCTCCGAGCATCTCTGCCGCAGCCAGGTCCGCACTTCAGGAGAAGAACAAACCCCAACAAGCCTGAAAGTTACTTTTTTTTTGGTTGTTGTTGTTTAAAGTAAACTCTAGGAAGGAAGCTCTTTGCAGTGTTAATAGCATTACTCAATAGCACTTGGAAATTTAATTCATTAAGATGCCCCTGCAGGATCTACTACTTGCACCGCTATCCCTGAAAGACAAATTCCTCCTCCTCCTCCTCCTCAGGCTGAAATGATTTATCTTGTGCTGGCCACACCGGCGAGCACCTCTGTCCTGAACAGATGCCACTCACTCATGGAAAAAGCAGCAAAAACCCCCTTTAAATTGGCTTTACATCTCTGATGTGCAGCATTTGTGGCTACTCCCCAAATGGAAAAGGCACAGGCAATCTGTACCACAGCCTGTGAACCAAGCACAGAGGTAATGAACTACTTTTATTACAGTTTTATGTATTATAAATACATAATAACATCTCTCTTATTTCTCAGCATCCCTTGCAGCAGGAGGTCTATGGGTTCCTCCAAGCTGCTTGCCTGCAAAGTGCAGCCATACCCAACCCTGTTTAAACCCCAGGGCAGGGAAACCAGTTTTTGCAGCGATGCTGAACCCAGCTGAAACATCAGGAAATCCTCTGGCAGATCTGGAAGTGGGGGCCACCTTGAGCCCCCCAATATCCCCAAGCACCAATTGGCCCAGGAAGGTCTTTGCAAGCACCATGTAGACCTGTTTTAAATCTCTGCACCGTCACCCCAGAGCTATTTGGCTTGCTCAGTTTTCTACGGGAGTAAATAAAAAATCAAGCACAAATTATTATTTTTTTTTTTTTTTAAATCAAAACAGGACCTTTACAACCCCATTTTTGCTGTGTGTTTCCCCCCTACCCACCAAGCACCCCTCCAGGAGGAGGCTTTCGCCAGCTGCTCCCTGCCTCCAAGAGAAATGGCAGAAAACTCAATTAGGGAGTGTGGTTTCCATGATTCATCCAGCACAAAATAGGAAGCATCGGCCAGAAAACACGGCAGCAGAGGAAGGAAGGAAAGAAAGAAGGAAGAACCACTTCTCCAGGGAGCACTCAACTGCCTTGACTATCAGCCTGGGCGCTCCCTCACCCTCCAGCTGTGTATCATGCTTCCCTTCCCTCACCAAAAAGAAAAAGTGTCCCGGGGTGACATGCCAGCAGCCTGCAGTCCTGACTCATCCCCAACCAACCTGTGAGGCATCAGGGAGCCCATCCCTGCCAAAAAGACATCATACCCCATGACGGAGCCAGAGAACGTTTGGCAGGATGGATGCTTAGGGCAGATAAAGGAGGAGGGAACGGGTAACCTGAATTCCCAACCTCTCCTCTGAAGCTTCAGTCCCACCAGGCAATTCCTAAATTTGCCTTAATGATGGTTATTCTATGATAAAGCTTAATCCTCTAAAAAGCAAGGTTTGCAACCCGCAAGATGTCTCGGGCAGCCTCACCTCACACCAAACCTGTTGCTCCCTCTCCTTCAGACCAGACGAGAACCTGGTCTGCAGGAGAGGGACACCAAACCATACAGGTTTCACCCAAAGTACATCCCCCCCTGGGGAAGACCATAAGGGAAAGCGGCCTCATCCCTCCCCAGCAGCTGAAAGAGCTTCATGTGCTACCAGCCTTCCCTGGTACATGTTTTAGGATGAGCTCCTGGGGCAAAGCAAGACTTGGGGTGAAGCTGGTCTGCTCTGGGTCCTTCGCAGCACCGGGGGGGAGATGCCGTGGGGAGGGGATGAAACCCCACCATTTTTCTTATTTACTTCTGCATGGGTTAGCCCGAGCTCATCGAGACCAGGCTGGGTGGAGCTTTGGGCAACCTGGTCTAGTGGAAGTGTCCCTGCCCATGGCAGTGGGTTGGAACTGGATGATCTTTAAGGTCCCTTCCGACCCAAACCATTCTACAACACACACAACACACCTTTAAAGGGCTTCAAGACATCTAACCTTGAGCTTGGGTCCACCTCACCCATCACGCAACCAAGCTCAGGCCCAAAAACCATAGGGCAGGACAAGTGGGGTGGAGGAGAAGACAATTTCTGCTGCAGATGACTCTCGAGGCAGCCGTCGTGTCGAGCAAAGCTCTGTGCATTATCAGCGGGGAAGGGAAGCTCAGCGAGACAGAGATATCACTCTTTCCAGGCAATTTCATAAAACGCAGACTTTCTAATTGAATCTGGAGTTTCATCTATTAACCCTTCCAAAACGTACATATGCCTGCAGGGAGGAGGGGGGAAAAAAAAACCAACCAAAAGAAAACAACTGCCAGACAAACATATGTAATCAGTTGGGAAGAGATTTAAAATGCAATAATTGGCAAGATGAATTTTTGGTGGCTCTCTGGTTGTTTTGCAAGCTAAAAACCAGCTGAGATTATAAAAGAGAAGGTTTATGCATCTGCTGGTGCCCCTGGTTGCCTAAATGAACCCCCTCCTAACGCTGTTCCAAACCTGTTGTCCTAATTCAGCCACATTTTACTGAAAGTTGGAGGCCACCAAGGTCCTACCTGGTTGTCAGAAGAGGGACATGGACATGCCACGGCTCCTGACCAAGGCTGATATGGGAATGGCCCCCGAGTGCGAGCAGCACCCAGAGCTGCTGCAACCTCGCTGGAAAATAACACAAAAAAAGCCCAGGTGCAGAGTTCTCCCAAAATAAATATGGAAATAAAAAGCTTTCCACTGGTTTGGTGGGCACTCTTCTTCTCCAGCCCCATCAGTTTCACCTGGGGGAAGCTCAAGCCTGGAGCAATAAAGCAAGAAAACTAAGATATTGCAACTCTGCTCATATCCCTTATTTCTCCATCCAGAAGGAATTTGGGGTTCTCGGTATTTTTCAGAATTATAACACCAGAAAAACCCCCAAAAGCCACCGAGAACATTCAGCACTGAATCCCACCAGCTCACAGGTTTCGCTCAGTTTTGTTTCTCTGCCCCTCTCAAAGCTACCGGCTGATTCACGTTTCAGAACGAGAACAAAAAAATGCATTTTCTTTAAGATGTTTTAACAGGAGGAGTCTTTTTCCTCCCCCCCAAGCCCAGGGTTGGATGCTGGGCTGAAGTTGGTGTGCCACAAGCTCCACGAGTGCTGTAAACCTCCTTCCTTCCCCTTGTCTGAAAGAAAAACCACGACTTAAAAAAAAAAATAAATTAAAATAAAATAAAAAAAATCCCCTGGGCACCCAAAATAGGAGCTCACTGTGGCAGTGTCACCGGTGATGTTGAAACAACCCGAGTTTGCAGTGCAAATACTCCCTCTGCTCTTTCCCAACTCGGTAAACACTCCCCACATCCACAATTTCATAATTTCATGCAGTTATCCACAATCCTTTTTTTTTTTTTTTTTTTCTTTTTTTTTGGTGCCTCCCACCATATAATCAGAGACGAAGGGTAAAAATCCAGGATTTCTGTTTGCAAGCTGCAGACAGACAACTACAAAAAGCCATTTCTTTAAATAATAAAAAAAAATAATAAAAATATCAGAGGTGGGGCAGAATTTTATCCCAGTACCCAGAGGAGGAGGGTGCCTGCTATGGATGCAACCCTACAGGAAGAGGGTTCAGAAATCCCTGCCAGGGGACTCCCGGAGGCATTTGGCTTCCATATAGAAATATTAAACTATTTCGAGTACAAATTTGTTTGGGGTTTTTATACAGTTGAGAGAGACTCAGCCAGATGCCTGGGCGAAACGCAAGCCCTGATGGAGAAGGGTGGGGGGAAAAAGGAAAGGATGGCTACGTGAGGGGGTGAAAGAAAGAAATTAATAAAAAAAATAAATAAAGGGAAATGTGTGAACGTGATGACTTCTATCATTTCAGCTCCCTCCGGGTGATGCGAGCGCAGGTCCCCGCGCCGGCTTCCCCGCGTGCTTTACGTCAAATCGAAACCTGAGGGAGCTGGAAGAGGAAACTACTGATTTGGGCTGGTGGGAGCAGCAAACCCAACAATTTCCTGTCTGTGGTAGGACAAACCCAGGCCCTGGTATTCGCGGGAACGCCGCCGCCACCTCCTCCTGCCCCGCTCCCTTCCCCCTCCGACCGGGACCCGTGGCATCGACCGGCTTCTTTTGACCCAAAGCGGATGGTTCGGAGTGGGGGGAAAAAAAAAATTAAAAATAAAATAATTTTTTTTTTAAAAATCAAGTAAAAATAAAATTTTTAAATTTAATTTTTAATTATTATTTTTTTTTGTCCTAGCTTCCACACTCTGGGTAGAAATATTAATTGCCGTGACCGCAGCTTGGGGCTGCCAGCGTACGGCTTTTACCTACCCCCGCCCCAAATTCCTCTGGTCATTGGCAGTTCAGCTGAATATTCCACTTAGGCTAACAAAGAGGACATTATTTGAGCCACAATCCTGTAATTTGGCGTGGGCTTACGTGGAAGCTTCCTGGAGGCAAAAGCTGGATGTAAAATGAAGAGCCAGCCCCACGCAGATCACCATGCGTGGCTGGAGATGCGTGTTAATACACACTTGTATATTCTCACTTAAATGACATGAAAAAATGCGTTATTTGGAGGACAAGGATTCAGTACAGGTCATTAGCAAAAATATAGATTAAGTGGCAATATGTCAATGCAGGGTGCCATATGTCAACCCAGTCTCCACTGGAGATGCTGAAGTGGGAGCATCTCTGCCCGGAGCATCATCCGGCAGCCTCCAAGGTACCACTTTCACCTTAAAATGGCCCAAAATCACTGCCTGTTTCTGGAGTGGGAGTACTTCTGAGCTCAGCAGTGTGTCAGGTCCCCCCAGCCTCTGGGCTCACCATCCCACCTGTGCAGGTTTTGCTGTTTAAAAGCCTGGGATGAGGTTTCCTGGGGGAAATGAGGAGGCTGGGTCGGTACAGAGCATCGGAGCATCCCCAGTTGCCCCCTGCAGCAAATGCCACCACCGTTTATCATGTTACTGGAGACAACCACTCACCACTCCCTGCCTCAAAGGGAACACAAACAGCTTCTCACAAGCCTCCCGGCATACTAAATGGCACTCAGAGTCCTCTCGTGGACACCATGTACTTGAAAAGCAGCAGAAAGGAGTGGCCAAGCGCTGATTTTAAAGCAAAACATCCTTCTCGTCTCGACTCGACAGCCGGCGGCCAGAGTATCTGCAGATCTTGCAGATGAAGATGCTCAGCCATCATCCTGGTGGCATGGACCGGAGGAACGCCCCAACCACACTCCAGGCACCAAGCACTGATGCTCAGATAAGTATTTTTGGAAGGCGTGGCCACAATAAACCCCTTCCTTTATTTCTCTTTAGCCTCCAACCCGTTCCTCCCACCTCTTCTAACACCTTGTCACCTAATAAGCCTCTACCCAAGCGTCCCTGGAGAAGCCCAAAGCAAAAGGAGCAGGTCCACCTCCAAGCCAGCGCTGCAGATTCCTCCTGCCTCGTGTTTGCAATAGAAAAGGGCTGGGGCAAGGACTCTGCGTAGCCTTAAGCTCTATCAAAGAGTTCATTCCAATTTTAAGGCAAAGAATTTCCCCAGCAAATCTCAGGATGGCTCGGAGCATTTATAAGCGCTGCAAAGCCTCAAACATAAAGCTGGGGAAATCAATGACGCTGCACTTTCTTGGTGTTTTATTCATAACCCTTTAAGGGATCCATTAAGAAAATAAGACTTTAGAGGGAGAATACTAATATTTTCAATCGATCTTGTAAAAAGTACAGCTGAAGCCACCAGCATGACAACATGGGCAGAGTCCATCCGACAGTGAACAGAGCGCCTGGGGTGAATCCCAGACACATTTGGAGGCTAAAACCAGCAAAAGAAAGAGTTTGATGTGCTTCGACGTGCTCTGTCACCTACAGCAAAACGCTCTGCACGTGACAGCTCCTGTGCCAATCTCTCAGGTGACATCCCGCCCTCTCCCAAGTGATGGAGAGGCGATGGCGAAGGAGCCACCACCGGGAACAACGGAGTTTAAACCAGTTGCCCCAACCCTTATCGAAGTTGTGATTCACAAACCAACCCCAGGGCCTTAGAAGATGTCATTGTTGCCTGCCGTTATCATCCGCTATCCAAGAGGGCAGGGGGCTTCCTTTAATCCCTGGTACAGGCTGCGTGCCCATCCCGCACGGATAAAATGGGGATGTCACCACAGGGCAGCACCCGGAGTCATCCTCCCACCTTGGCCGGGCGATGCAGCAGGCGTTAAAGCCTTCAGGTCCAGAAGGACTCCTGCTGTTCCAAGCCTAGTTGGGTTTTCTTTCATTCTCTTCCCTATTTTCTTCAGGTGAGAACCACTAAAGGTGCCCAGTCCCCTCTCAGTGCTCCCAGCGCATCCTCGCAGCTGGAGCAAGAAACCTGGGGAGAAATCTGCATTTCCACTGCAAAACTTCCATCCGGGGGCTTTCTGAATCTGCTCAGTGCACATTTAGGTCATCTGTCCTCAGCCATCCTTCTGCCAGCCCCCATTTGTCCCCCCCTTCCCTCTTTCTGTCAGCTGTTCTTTTATTCCCGCTACCGTACGGAGCATTCCCCCCAAACCCCACCCCGCCTTTAACTTATATCCCACAAAACTCACCCAAGTGCATTCCCAAAACAAAACAAAAAAACAAGTTTGTTTTTCTTGCGTGTGTTTAAAACAGCCTTAAGTTGACAACAACAATAACCTGTGTTCACTTCCTTCCTTCCTCTGCTCCCAGTGATTTTAAGCCTTTTTTTGGTTGGGTTTTTTTTTGTTTGTTTGGAAGTCAATAGTGGCAAAATTCCTAAAAAACCCTTGGTGAGCACCAGGAGCTTCCAGCACAGACTCCAACCCACCCGGACCAACTAAATGCTGCGGCTCTTAAAACCTCAGAAGGTTGGTTGGTTTTTTTTCTTGCCTATTTTTCAGAGATGACTCTGCCAAGCGCAGGGCACGGCTCAATTAACAAAGTGGCTTAATCCAGCGGTGTGATAAATGACAGGGGAGAGAACAGGTCATTGCAATTCACTTGAGTAACCAGAATCCCTACCCGTCGCTTGGGCTTCTTCCAATTCCTTGTGCCCTGCATCAAGTGACAGATTTTAATTGCCTGTTCCCAAACAGTCCGACCGCAGCCGCTCCGCGCCGGGGCAAAGACTGAGTCGACGAGATTTACCGATACCTGGAGCTTTGCAATTAGGGAAGAGGGACTTCCCCGAGCTCCTGCTCCAAGGGCTATTTACTACCCTCACTTTCTCCTAAAACCACCCGAAAATACTAATGTAAATCTACATTTTCCTTTTTCCAAGCTCTCCTTGCTGCTGGGTGGAGGGAAGGCATTTCCCCCCCCCCCAACTCTATGGTTGAAGAGCTTCTACCAGAGCATCCTACAACCAGAACGGGGCCAGACTAATGCAACTTCGCAGGGATGCCCCAAAACTTCACCGAAATCCACTTTTCCCTGCCCTCAGGCAGCACAAAGCTACAGGAGGTTTCTCCCAAAGGATGGAGCTAGCAAACCCTCGCCCGAGGCACAGCTCCTCCTTCCTTCCTCCCACCACGAGCAGCCCATCGGGAAAGCCAGTGCCTCAAGAAAACTTTATTTTTAAGACATTGCCTTAAAACTCACAGTAAAAAAAAAAAAAGAAAAGTAATGGTTTTAACGCTGTGTTGTTAAAAAAAAAAATAAAAGAAAGGGAAACAAACGCCGTTGGGGAACGATGGGGAGCAACAGGTTAAAAATGCAGGGGAAAGGGTTTCAAGAGGGGAAAAAAAAATGCAAAATTAATATAGGTGGAGAGGAAGGAGCGGCAGAGGTTGGATGGAGGAGGGCAGTGAGGAGGCACGGGAGGGCGAGAAGAGAGTCCCGTCCCACCCAGCTCTGCCAAACCCCGACCCCAATGGACTGGCAGGAGCTCAAAGAAGAGCCATAAAAATAATGAGAGGGCTGGAAGAGCTGACACGCAGGAAGATTAAAAGGAACTAAATACGTATAGCTTGGCTCAGTGACAAAAGCCAAGGGGAAAGGGAAGGCAACAGCCGGAGATATCCGCGATTCCTGACCATCCAGGGGGATAAGACGTCGGGGCTGAGTCCCGTCGTGTCCCCCCCCGGGGGGAGCAGCATCCCCGCTCCCCGCGCTGCGGCCGCTGCATTCCTTCCCTCTAATACAATCCCTAATTTAACAAGTGGAGAGGATCCGGGCAAACACATTTAGGGGAAGGAGGGGTGGGAGGGGGAAACGACGGGACGCATTACGTCAGGCACTAATTTAAGTCCTTGCTGGCGCCCGGTTTTTGACACACAGCTCAGCCCCGGCATCTCCCAGCCCCGACACGGATCGAAACCCCGGGGAGCATGGCTAATTCATCTGTGATCAACGGGATGGCTTTTTTTTTTGTTGGGTTTTTTTTGTTTTTATATTACCTCCCAACCCAGTGAGTCCTCAACTTCAGCAAATCTTAAAAAAAATAAAATAAAAATGAAAAAAAAATAATAATGAAGTTTTCAGAGAGTCAAGGCTATCTCCAGCACGAGACCCTTTGATGCGAGCGCTCGCTTCCTTTCGAAACAAGCATATTTATATCCGTCTCTTCCTTCCTTTAACTTCAGATAATTAATAAATCAAAACCTAAGCTTAGGGGGGGAAGGAGGTGGGGAAGTGGTGGTGGGGGGAAAAGATGGTCTTTTTAAAGCCACACCAGGGCTTTGCATCTCCCCAGGACCTGCAGCTGACAGCTCCGCTACTCCCACAGCCGCAGGCACGCGCAGGGACCCGGCAATTAATATTTTATTTGCGCAATTACAGTCATCAGCCCGGACTATACCGTTGGGTAAACACACCCCAGCCATAAAGAGCTGATAAAATAAAAAAAAAAAAGATTAAAAAAAAAAAAAGAGATGAGGTGGTAGGGTTGGCGGGACAGAACTTCCCGCTGCTGGCATCTCGGCCGGGAGGGAATGGCTTCGGCCGCACGTTCCCACCCATCCCAGACAAACGGGGTCTTTGGATCCCAAAGCCACCGACCGGGTATCGTGGTGTCCCCCCAAGTGTGTCCCCTTCCTTCCTTCCCACGCCACCCCCCCCTGTTAATCGCAGAGGGCCCTCGGAGGCGCTTCCATCCTCCAAAGCGGCACAGAGCCAGCGACAACTCGAGGATTAAATCTTTCTCTAAGCTGCAGAGCACCCCCTAAAAATCCCACCCACCCCCCAAAAATGATGTTGTTCCCCGGTGGGGTGTCAAATCCAGCGTGCAAAGCAGCCGGTGGGTGGGGGTGATGCCCTCCACTGGCCCCAGGGTGGGACATTTTGGGTGGTTTTGGGTCGAGGTGGCTGGGAGCCTGGGTGCTGCCAGGGAGAGGGGGCTTCTTGGAAGTGGGGGGGGGAACTGGGAAGGGGGCACAGGGCAGCCCGGGGGGGGCATGGGGTGCTAGGAGAGGGTGTTGGGCAGGTTGAGGGCTGGGAGCTGGGGTGGGCAGGGTGCTTGGGGACAGGGCAGGGTGCTGGGAGCTAAAGCTCTGTAGCGGGGCAGGATGCTGGGGGTTGGATGCTGTACTGGGGGCAGGGTGCTGGGAACTAAGGCACTGTACTGGGAGCTGGATGCTCAAGGACTGTACTGGGGGAGGGTCCTGGGAGCTAAAGGGCTGTACTGGGGCAGGACGCTGGGTGCTGGATGCTCAAGCACCATACTGGGGTGGGATACTGGGTGCTGATGCACTGTACTGGGGCAAGATGCTGGGAGCTAAAGCACTTATAATGGAGCAGAGTGCTGGGAGCTAAAGCACGATACTGGGGCAGGGTCCTGGGAGCTAAAGCACTGCACTGGGGCAGGGTCCTGGGTGCTCGAGCACCGTACTGGGACCTCAAGCACTGTACTGGGACCTCAAGCACTGTACTGGGGCAGGGTCCTGGGTGCTGGAAACTAAAGCACTGTACTGGGAAGCTAAAGCACCATACTGGGGCAGGGTCCTGGGTGCTTGAGCACCGCACTGGGACCCCAAGCATTGTACTGGGGCAGGGTGC
>JAOQGH010000040.1:3251821-3262768 GCA_025769975.1 Gallinago jamesoni
TGGGACCTCAAGCACTGTACTGGGACCCCAAGCATTGTACTGGGGCAGGGTGCTGGGACCTCAAGCACTGTACTGGGACCCCAAGCATTGTACGGGGGCAGGGTGCTGGGACCTCAAGCACTGTACTGGGACCCCAAGCATTGTACTGGGGCAGGGTGCTGGGACCTCAAGCACTGTACTGGGGCAGGGTGCTGGGTGCTCGAGCACCGCACTGGGACCTCAAGCACCGCACTGGGGCAGGGTCCTGGGACCTCAAGCCCCGCACTGGGGCAGGGTGCTGGGTGCCGGGGCGGGATGCCGGGAGGATGGCGGGGCAGGGCGCTGTGATGGTGGGTGGGTGTGGGGGCATGAGCGTGTGTGTGTGGGTGTGCGTGCGTGCGTGTGGAGGGTCCCGGGGGACTCACCGAGCTTCTCGACGAGGCGCAGCATGACGCCGCCGATGTGGATCTCGCCGGTGACCCGCAGGGTGACGTCGCGGCCCAGGTCGGTGACATGGACGCTCAGCTCCCACGTCCCATCGGCGTAGCAGCCGTCCGGCATGCGGATCCCGTCCAGCGCCATGGCCCCGGCCTCCTGCGCCGCCAGACGCGCCTCACCGCCCGCCCGCCGGTACGGTACGGCACGGTACGGCCCGCCACGGCACGGCCCGCCTCAGCGCTGCCCCGGGGGTGGGGGGGTGAGGGGGGGGTGGGATCGCGGGGCGGAGGGGGGGGGGGAGTTTGCAGCGCTCGCCCCGCCGCCCCCCAGCCGCTGCCTGCGGGGCCGCCGCGGGAGGAGAAGGGGCGGGCGGGGAGAGGGAGAGGGAGGAGGAGGAGGAGGAGGAGGCGAGGCGGGAGGAGGAGGAGGAGGAGGGGGATAATAATTAAAGGAAAAACGCGCCCTGCGCCGCCGGGCCCCTTGGCCTTTTATGGAAGCGAAGGACGGAGCAAGCGGGGGCCGCTCCAACATCCGGGACTCGCCGGGGGGCGGCTCGGCCCGCTTCGGTTGGGTTCGGCTCGGCTCGGCTCGGTAGAGTTCGGGTCGGTTCGGCTGGGTTCGGCTCGCCTCGCCTCGCCTCTGTTCGGCCCGCTTCGGTTCAGCTCGGCGGCCGGTGATCTCGGGGCGAGCGGAGCGGGGGACTCATAAGCCACCCCAGCAAACCGGTGGCCCAAACACTCGCGGCTCTGCCTTCCCGCGGCAGCCTTTGCCCAATTCTGCTGCCTTTAGGGTCTCTTATTTTTTTTCTGCCTTTAGGGTGTCTTTTTTTTTCTTTTTTCTTTTTCTTTTTTTTAATTTAACTGCTGCCCATTAAAACCCATATTTTCATAATTCATGAATTCGCCAGTTTGTAAGCAAAATACTCCCCGTTCGGCAAACCCTTACCTTAGCGTCGCAGTCGGCGGCCCGCACCGAGCCCGCGCCGATGGCTCCCTCCATCCTCATCCTCGGAGAACCTAGGAAAGGGGGACTGGCTTGAAACGGGGGTGTCCGAGGCGGCACAAATGGAGTAACCAGAGAAAAAGAAGAAAAAAAAAAAAATTAAATAATATTATCCGCTTCCTGTAGCTCTCCACCCAATGATACACACATCCCGCCAAGGCAACCGGGCTTCCTGAAAAACCGCCGCACGGAAAAGGGCTGCTTCGGGAGGTCCGGCACGGTGGTCGGTGGTGGGGTGATGCGTGCCATGCCGTGCCGGGCGATGGGAAGCCACATCCCGACAAAGCCCTGCTCTCCCCGGCTACCTCGGGGATGGCTCTGCTGGCCCAAGAGCTTTGTCCACCAGCCCCATTCCCCCGTCCCGGGCTGCGGGTCGCAAAGGCAACAAAACCCCTCTGAGTGGGGATGGGAGAGTCTTGCCACCTTCTCGTTTTTGCTGTTAAAACGGAGATTTTCATAAAGGGCTGCTCCTCTGCTCTCCCCTAGGTGTTAATAAAAGCTTTCCGGAGCGAGCTCCGGGGGGAATAAATGAGATTTTTACCCATAAACAGCACGGAGGATTTTGGGCTAAAGTGACTTGATGAGCTTAAAGTCATCGAGTTGTCATTAAAGCCATCGAGACACCTTAAAGGTGCTTTTCCAACCGAAAGAGGATTGTTTGATTCTCTGATGCTACCAGAGCGAAATGGGGGAACGCTGCCCCAATGGGTGGGAAGACGGACAGCAGATGACCTCCCCCTCCAAAATCCTCCCTGGGGCCTTCATCCCCATCGGTGTGACATCCCCTCTCCTCCCTTCTCCTCCCCCCCCCCTAAACTTGGTGGCTGGAGCATAATGGTGGGAGAGCTGTAACAACAAAGCCTGCACAGATTGTATCTCGGTGTTCTTCCAGCCGGGGAAACAATAGGGCAATAAATGGGAAAGGGTTACTCTCCCTCTCCCGGAGGCTTTGGACCAGGTTTCCAGCTGATGCAATCCAACCCGGAGCTGGTAACCTTTTTACTACAGCTGATTGCACGTCCTCCTGCTTCCTCGCCCTCTTCAAAAAAAAAAAAAAACTGCTCGTGGAGTTTCTCTTTTCCCCCAGGACGGGGAAAAAAAAAACGCTCTCCCTGTGCCTTCTCCATCCCAGGAGGGATCTCCATCCCTTCTCCACCCAGCCAGGGCTGGGTGCCACCATCCCGGGCTGGTGGTGGTGGTGGTGATGGGGGGATGGTTCTCCATCCCTCCTGGCGTGGGTGTGCGGGGAGGCGGGCGACGGGAGCTCCAATGCTCGGCCGAGATGCAAAGCGAGGTCAAAAATGCAACCGGGCGAAAGCTCTGGCGTCAGAGGCAGCCGAGCATCCCCCAGGGCTCTTCCCACTGCTTGCGAGAAGTCCTCCTCGCTCCGGCCGGGCAGCCATAGCCAAATAAGGTGCGGAAACGGGCTCCCGAGCGGCTTTCCATCGGGATGGGGATGAGACCTCACGGAGCAGAGCTCCCGGCCACCCCCACCCCCCACCGCAAACCCCCTCCCCGGCTCACCGGGATGCTTTTCCCCCCGATGCCATGGACTCCACCGGGCACCTTGGGGGGGACACAGGCGACGAAGCTGAGCGGCTCCTTCCCCCTGGCGGGTTTATTCCACTCATTTTGCCCTTTTTTATTTATTCAAGATCTTTTTGTGTGTGTGTGTGTTGTTTGGGGGGTTTTTTTTGTGTTCTTTTTGTTGTTGCGGGTTGGTTTTTTGGGGCTTTTTTGTTGGTTTTGGGTTTTTTGTGGTTTTTTTTTTTGTTTTGGTTTGGTTTGGTTTTGGTTTTGGGGGTTTTTTTTTGTGTATTTTTTTTTTATTTTGTTCCTAAACTGTTGTTGAAAGCAGCTGGTTTTCCCAGAGCTGCGGGCAAGCCGGTCTGACTGGCTCTTTCCAGGGTGACCGGCCACGGGAATCTGCCCTGCTGCGTTTGGGTGACGGGCAGCAGGAAAAAAAACAGCAGGGACCCAGCGCCCGTCTCCAGGTACAGAGGCAGAGAAATTCCCCAAACAAAATGCCCTGTAAACAAACCAACAAAAAAAAAAACCCAAAAAAGCTCCATCTCCTCAACTGCTCCTGCTCCGGCACAGCCTCTGCTCGGTCCCCATCACCCCTCTGGGTCACCAATATTCCCCGTCTGCAGCTTCTTGCTTAACAAAGGTGAAGTTTAAAAAGAAAACCTGAAAAAGGAGAAATGCAGAAGTGCATTTCTGCCTGTTTTCCCCCCCCCCTCCCATCACTTTTTGTGTCTGACACCTCCCTGCCCCTGGGTGCTCCTTCGCAACCCGCTGCCACCGGCACCCCTCCTCTTCCCAAGGGGTTTGCAAGCTCTTTGCTTCTCCCTGAGTTTTACTCTGAGCTCTTTACACACATCCCTTGGGCCGTGGGGGATTTGGAGCTGAGTCCCTTCGGAAAATAAATAAATAAATAAATAAATGCATTACTAGAAATTAAACTTGAACAGCAGCACAAACCACTTATCGCCTGTTCCCGCATCTCCGGCACCGCGGAACGGCGGGTGAGGGAGGTTCAACCCACCTGGGTGGTTTCCTCCATGTGTCTCATCTCCATCATCTTCCACCTCCAAGTGCCTTTCGGAGGGAGCCAAGGCTCACTTTTCAACGAACGACCATTTCCCAGCAGAGGGAAGGTCGCGCTCCTGGCAGAGGAAACGTGTTGGGTAACTCTGCTTCCTTGTTTATTCCCGGCCACATTCGTTCTTCCCCGATTTTGTCGTTTCGGAAATGGCCACGTGACGTGGCTTTTTCATTCATTTTTCTGAATGTACGTGCGGAGTAACGAAATCTCCCACCGACACATGTTGGCCAAACGGGCAGTCACCTGGTATCTCCACAGAGTTACTCAGCACCCTTGTGGTGGAAGGACAGGTAATATTTGGTATTAAGGTCTTGAAGACGCACTTGAGACGTGGAGGTTTAGTCTTCCTAGGCTGTAGTAACTCCCTCTTGTGATCTTGCATGGGTTATTCAGCATCTCCAAACCTCACTGCCTCCCTTGGGACACAGCTCCAGCAAGGTGGTCCCACCGCTTTGCTGGCGTGTAGCCTTCCTCCAGCCCCATCACCTCAGCCGGATGAGATGTTCGCTTCTGATGAAGGAGGACAAAAGAATTCCCAGGACTTCATCTCATCTTTGTCCGTAACGGGGTCTCGGCACACTTTCCTGGGTGGGTTTGTGGCTGGGGTGGTGTTTGTAGGTTTTCTCACCAGCTTGTGGGGAGAATAGAGGTGACGGCAGGTATCAGAGATGGAGGGACATGTGGCCTCCAGGGCTGAAGACACAAGGGCAATGCTGCATATCTTCGCAGAGCCTGAGGGCCAGGAATAGGTCTGTAGACTCAAGTCCTCGTGTCTTCAGGATGGGACTTTTTTTCCCAGTTACTCCAAAATTCAGGCAGCCTGATGTGGAAATGCAGCTGGGTGCTCCAAGCAGGAGGTACTGATGCCAAGATGGGTATCCTTACCTAAAACACGAGCCATGGACCTTAAGGAGGGCCATGTGTCCAGCTCTCTCCTCCTGATGGGCAAGAACACGTGGGATGAAGAAGATTTGAGACTGTCGCAGCCATCCAGCTTGGTCCCTCGTGCCCAAAAGTTACGAACCGCATCCCTGCAGCTGGAATAAATCCTGGCTTGGGAGAGATAGCTACGTTCAGATAAGAGACACGAAGCTGGGATGAGCTACCTCCTCCCATGATACATCAAGCCAAGGTTTCGTTGCCCTGCAGCTACAAAATCACCTCTATTTCCATTCTACACATGCCTACCACCACCCGCGGGGCACCGGAACCTGCTAGGCTTGTGCTTCAGGGCAAACCCTGCCGCAGGGCTCTCCTCTTCACCTCTTTTTTTTTTTTTTTTTCCAAGAATTAGGGTCAATTAAGCTCTTGAAGCCTCAGGCTGGGAGGTTTGTTTCCCAGCCTCTTCCTCTGCAATCAGCTCTTCATCACAAACAACTCTGCTGGCTCTCCCAACTGGACGAGCGTCAGGCATTGGTTTCCTGTTGACACAGATCCCTGTGCCGTCGTTTATCTTTCGTCCTTCTGTCATGTGGTCATGTCCTTCTGATGTCCCCAGTGACCTCCACTGAGTGCGACTCCTGCCTTGGCCCAGGAAGGAGGCAACGTGCCCCCAAGTCATCCTCTCTGGTTGTCCCCAGGGTCGGAAGGGTCCTTGAAGTTTGTGCCTGAAGGAGCCGGTGGGCCTGGAGCACCCTCTTGACATCTGGGAGTTGTTAGCAGAACACTTGAAGCCATGTGCTGGAGAAGTTGGATAAATCCCAGGTGAATTCTCCGAAAAGCTATTTTCAGGGCTGAAAATGTCCTTCCAGCTCCCTGCCCGGTGCTGTTTCACAACAACCGTGGACCCCAGGACCGTGAGGACCATGCCCAGGACCCCTCTCCCGTTGCTGACCTTCCTCTGCATCACCTTTGCCTGGCTCCTGGGTTTGGTAGCCCTCATCATCCTCACCTTGGACTCTTAATGTCACCTCACGCTGCTCTGTGAAGCCCGTGTTTTACTAAAGGATGGGCCAGAAATGCTGCTCGGGGATGCAGGAACATGTCCCTCCCAGCTGCCACCATCCCCATCCAACTTTCAACCACCCCCAGGACCCCCAGTGATGTTGGACCGTTGTCTCCATCCAGCCCACCACCAAGGTTTGCAAATTCTTTTGGCAAAACCCACCCCAAACTCCGCTTTCCTTGGCCAGCTCTCGGATGGTGCTCTCCCACGGATGCTCTGCGTGGGGCTGTCAGCAAGCCGTCGGTGTGACAACTCGTTTTCAAGAAACCCAGGATAGAAAATGCTGGGTTTGGATGAGGTAGTCCCAGAACGGGATCGGTCAGTAGAGTTTTTTGACTAAAAATGACTTGGAAGGGTACTTTACCCCACTACTGATTTGCACTTGCCCATGAAAAAGTGGATAACTCCAGCCTCAAGGTTCAAATATCTCATCCCCTTCTGTACTCTCTTAATATACAACACATTAATACCAATTTCTATTATCCATCAGATTTTTTTTTTGAGCCTCTGCCACTCCCGTTCTGGCTGTTCTCCACCTCCAGAAGGCCTCCTATTCATTTGCCTTTAGAAATTCAAAGTACAGGCTGCTGGAAGGCTGAATTTCTCCCATGGAGCTGGGGCTCAAAGGAAACCCAAATGTCATGCAAGGCTCAGTCTCCATCCCTGGAGCTGGTGACTCCAGGGTGTTAAAAGAAACACCCGGTGTCACTTATCCACTGCTGGTCAGCAAGAAAAAAAAAAATAATAAACCCAAATCCCCAATAATTCATCTGATGGCTCTGACACCATCATCTGCAGAGCTGGCTGGCAGAAAGTGTCTATTTGGAAGTGATTTACTGGGAAGCAGTGGGAGAAAATAAAATAAAAAGAAAAATAAATAAAGATCCCCAAATCACACCATCAATTATTCATAGCTGCTGTTTCTGGGAAGCTGCTCGATGGGAAGTGGAGCTGAGGGAAAGCACCCACCCTAGGCTGGCATCCCCAAATGTTAAAGCATCAACCCCCAACCCCACCCCGAGCCCCAACATCGACCCTTCCCGTTATCTCTCCAGCCCCAGCCCTCCCCTCCCCAACGGTCTGGGGAAACTGGCTCCCAGCCCGGGGCTTTTCCCCTCTAACAGGGCAGGGAGCAGCCGGGGAAGCTCGTTCCTCACGCTTCGTTAGGGGGCCCCGAGGGCTGTAGGGCATCCCCGAGACTTGCCGGACCCTTCCCACCCCTACGGACCCTTCCCACCCCTCTGGAGTGGGCTCCAAGTCACCCCAAGACACGTTGGGGGTCGAAGACAAAGCCCAGCGAGAGCAGATGCGTATCCTCCCCAGGCCTTGGGGGTTTCCCCACAGCAGTTTTAATTCATTGCTTGAATTCCACCCCACCCCCCCCGGCCCTGTGAAAAAATTTGCTCAGCGTAAGGTGAACTCCCCAGGGCACGCTTTGACCCCACAGCGTTGCAAAAAAATCACCAAATTGTGAAATAGAGCAGCAAATCCAGCCCTGGGGACTGGCTGTCCAGTGCTGCTCAAGGGACATGAGGATGGGGAGGGAAGGGGATGATTTTCCCACTGTGGAAACCCCAGAAAGCCCAGCCTGGGCCACCCATCCCCTCCAGCCAGCGCTGGGAAGCTCCATGCTGGTTGCACCACCCATCTGCTTGGTGCCAGTGTCCCGGTCCCCACCCTGTGTCCCCAAAAAGATGCTCCGAGACGGGTTTATCCTTCATCTCCCATCATCAGGGGTGCAACTGCGCCAGCTTGGGGGGTGAATAGGGAAACCCAGTCACCCCCTCACGATGTGAAGAGCAAACACCAGTAGGACACACTCGTGGACCCATTCACCCCCCCAAATCCCATGAGCTGGGATACACTTGTGGACAAATTAGCCCCCCAAACCCCACACCTCCCCTCTGTGGGGCATCCCAAGAAGGAGCTACGTGGCCCTGAACCTCCCTAGGAAGACCAGCCCAAAGCCCCCAAGCCCAGAGAGAAGAAAAGAGAAGCTGGCAGTGATGTCTCTACAGAAACACTGCGCTTTGCTCCCCTTGCCTGATCTCCAAACCACCCAAATCCTCAGGAATAAGGGATATGGAGCAAGCCGCGCCAGCGCAGGGGGCTGGGAGTTCCTCAAGGCTGCAAAGCCCCAAAGGGCCAAACAAGAATAGCAGCAGCCCCATAAATCACACCCCTCCTATAAATCACACCCTCCCGATAAATCCCACCCCTGCTGTGGGAAGCTGGAGGAGGAGAAGGAGAAGGAGAAAGGAGGAGAAGGAGAAAGGAGGAGGAGAAAGGAGGAGAAGGAGAAAGGAGGAGAAGGAGAAAGGAGGAGAAGGAGAAAGGAGGAGGAGAAAGGAGGAGGAGGAGAAAGGAGGAGAAGGAAAAAGGAGGAGAAGCGAGGAGGAGGAGGAGGAGGGCACCAAGGACGGAGCCGCTGAGGATTTGGCCGCCTTTCCTCGTGCGCTGCCAAAGAACAAAAAGCTCTGAAGGAGGGTTTTTATCGAGACACACGTCAGAGCTCTGCGCAAGCCGGGCTGATAACTCGAGCAAAGGAACCGACGTGAAGCGGGCTCCGGGGGCACATTGTCCCTCAGGAGGGCATTTGCCCACGCAGCCCTGATGGAGCCATCCTGTTGGGCAACTTGGTCCTGGGTGAATCACCCCAATTTGGTCCCAGACCCCAGGGTGTGGGCTCAGGGGGAGGAGATCCAGCATTGTCCTCTACAACAGCTTCACCTAGGCATCCACACAGACACCCCCCCCCCCAAGACTACTCTTCTGTCTTTTGTTTTTAACCAAACACAAAGAAATTCTTTGCTGAGAAGGGTGGTGAGAGCCTGGCCCAGGTTGCCCAGAGAAGCTGTGGCTGCCTCATCCCTGGAGGGGTTCAAGGTCATGTTGGAGGGGGCTTGGAGCAACCTGGTCTGGTGGGAGGTGTCCCTGCCCAGGGCAGAGGGGTTGGAGCTGGATGGATCCTTAAGGTCCCTTCCAACCCAAACCATTCTATGATATCTCAACTCTCCTTGGTGGGTTTGGGGTGTTTGCTGGACTTTCCTGGTCAAACCTGGGTAGAAATGACTGCATCCAAGGAAACTGCAGTCATTTTCTCCCCATTTTACAGATGGAGATGCTGAGGCTGGAGGTGGGACAGTGACCGACAGCCACCAAGGATGTAGCTCCTCGCTGCCGCCTGGGCTCTCTGGTGTGGTTTGGTAGGATGGAAAAGCCCAACCGCCCCTGTGTGAAGGTTTGGGTCAAAAATAACCCCAAACCACTTCCTTTTTCCAGGAAAATGACACCAGGAGGCTGCAGAGCAGCAGGAGGGTTAGTGCACCAGTGGATGCTGGGCTCGAATCTCCTGGCCACCTCCCTCTCGATGCTGCGCTGAAGTTTTCTGAGCTGAATCAAGGGATTTGAGGAACATCACGCAGAAAACAAAGGCATCCATTAAAGGGAGAGGGGAGTTGAGACCTTTTACTTGCCTCCCAAATGCTTGAGATGCCACACGTAGCTCCAGTGGCTGAGCACACTCGGGAGCCTGTTGCACCAGGGGAAGGTGGAGATGGAAGATGCCCAGGCAGCTGGATGGCTTTGTGCTTTTCCAGCTTCAGTCTTCACTGGAAAGGTCGGATGGCAGCAGGATGGTAATGCAGTTAGTGCTGGAAAAATAGAGACAGAGCAGATGGGAGTGGTTTAATAAGGTGGATGTCATTAAATCAGTCGGGTGGGGTGAAAAAACCTGAGTGATGGGCAGTTGCCATAGGAAGGAGAGGTGGGCTCTCAGCCCGTCAGGAACAGGCAAGGTGAGGGGATTTTGGGAATCCTCAAAACCCCCAAAACCAAAGCACAGAACTGTGATGCCTTGCGAGCTCCTAGAAGACACACAGTGGTCTGCAGCCAAGGGCACTGTCGAGCTCCTACAGTTTCTGGAGCAGCCCCGTGTCACCTTCAAACTGGGGACAGGCAGGCTCAATGGGGTCCCAGTTCATCAGCAGTTTGTGGGGAGACAGGACGGTGACCGACGAGGAAAGGTTAAAAGAATTGAGGCTGTTTATCCTAGAAAAAGAAAGAGGGCAGATAACATCTTCAGGGAGATAAAAGAGGGTTAATCCAAAGAGAGAGGGGTGGAAGAGAGAAGAAAGAAACGTTCTGTTCCCAGTTTCTGCAATGGAGAAGCAAAAAGCAATGGGAAAATCACCTGGAGAAAGGTTCAGGGAAGATCTCTAGGGAGGTGGTTTAGGTATAAGGGAGTGAGGGACAGCAATCACCATTGTCAGAGGTTTTTAAAGCCACACCAGAAAACACGTGTCCCAGGTGGTCTGTGTGTCTGCGCCGTGCTGGTGGGGCTCTCCCACCTTCTCTCATCAGTAAAAGCTTTTGGTGGCTCATTGCTTAAACCAGAGGATGCTAGAGTTGCTGCCTGATCTAAGGAGCTTCATTCTCTCCAAAAGATAGGTTTGAAATTAGCGCCAGGCACAGATTTGGTCCAGTCCCTGCTTGCAAGTAAATCTCTGTGCTCCACTGGATGCTGAGTCCAGCACTGAGGATGCCCCAACCCCACTACGCGCTGGAAGGATGGCCATCTGCTCCTGTCCCTGCAGCAGCATGTGGCTAAGACCTCAGGATGGAGAGCACATGGCTGCTAGACCATCCCATGGGCCAACAGAAACACCAGTGACACAGTCCAGGAGGGAGAAAAGAGGTGGCAAGCACTGGGGGGGCCTGAACCCTTCATCCCTGTTGTCATGAAGATGGTCTGGGATAGCTCTTGAGGTGTGGTAGGATGAAACCCATGGGAACAGCAACAATGGGAGAAGGTTGGGCAGATCTTGGACCTGCTGCATCCCCGCTGCTGTGAAGCTGGTCTGGGATCATTCCTGAGGTGTAGTAGGATGACACCCATGGGATCAGCAACGATGGGAGAAGGTTGGGCACATCTTGGACCTGCTGGTCCCCGGGGAAAAGCCACGACAAGTCTGCG
>JAOQGH010000040.1:3303122-3322570 GCA_025769975.1 Gallinago jamesoni
GCCACAGCTTCTCTGGGCAACCTGGGCCAGGCTCTCACCACCCTCACAGTCAACAATTTCTTCCTGAGATCTCATCTCAGTCTCTCCTGTTTCAGTTCAAAACTGTTGCCTCTTGTCCTGTGGTTCCCCTCCCTGATTAAGAGTCCCTCCCCATCTCTCCTGGAGCCCCTTGAGGGACTGGAAGGGACCTTCTCTTCTCTCTTCCTCTTCTCCAGGCTGAACCCCCTAACTCTCTCAGCCCCCCCTCCCAAAAGGCCAGAGCTGCTAACACACATCCTTCTCGCAGAATCATAGAATCATTCAGGTTGGAAAAGACCCTTGGGATCATCAAGTCCAACCATCCACCCTACTCTACAAAGTTCTCTCCTACCCCATATCCCCCAACACCATATCTAAATGACTCAAACTCATCCAAGGACGGTGACTCAATCACCTCCCTGGGGAGCCTTTTCCAATGTCTGACCACTCTCTGTGAAGAATTGTTTCCTGATGTCCAGTCTAAACCTACCCTGGTGGAGCCTGAAGCCATTCCCTCTTGTTCTATCGCTAATTACCTGGGAGAAGAGACCAGCACCAACCTCTCTACAATGTACTTTCAAGTAGTTGCAGGGAGCGATGAGGTCTCTCCTCAGCCTCCTCTTCCTGAAACTGAACAGTCCCAGCTCTTTCAATCGCTCTTCATAAGTTTTATTGTCCAGATTTGTTCTCTTTCAGCAGCTTCATTGCCCTTCTCTGCACCCACTCCAGCATCTCGATGTCTCTCTTGTATTGAGGTGCCCAAAACTGGACACAATACTCCAGGTGTGGCCTCACCAGTTCTGAGTACAGGGGGACAACCACCTCCCTTCTTCTGCTGGTCACTAATACAAGCCAGGATGCCATTCTACTATAAAGTCTCCCTCTTCCAGCATTTTATAAATATATATTTTGAGTTATTTTATTAGATGGCAGGTCCCTCTACTTACTTGCAAAGCTAACACCAACTGGAGTCATAAATCCTCGTTTAAACAGGCGGAGAATTTTTCTCCTTTCCAATACAAATGGATGTTGAAATATTGACCCCAGAGCAACGTTTATTATTTAAATCTACACATCAAAATGCAGGGTAACAACTGAAATTTATTATTTCTCAAAGGAAAAAACACCACCGCTCAGGTAGAGATGCAATGCATATTTTAGAAAGTTTTTTTTTGACATATTGCTATTTTCCATGCAAGGAGGAATGGCCTGAAAATAGATAATTTGAAACTCACCATAAACAAAACATGCTTGGCTGCCTTTCTCTGATTAAAATAATAAATAATAAAACTGTATTTTCACAGGTATCCATCCTTGCTTAAGTATATTGAAGAGACACGTTAACATATTTACGGTTATTGCTGTGGGGTGGTTTTTTTTATTTTTTCTACTACTAATTTGACTCTTGAGGAGTGATCACAAATACTGCTTTAAAAACGGGAGAGCTACAAACAAGTTGGCTTCAGCTGGTTCACAAATTTTACAAAATGACCTTGATGGCTGGTAACAGAGCGAAACGCCTGAAGGCTTGAAGATGTTACTCATTTTATTCCCAAGCCACCTTTGCAGATTCTCTTCCATCAGATGATTCATAGCCAAGAAAAAGGGATTTTTTTTTTTTTTTATATTTTTTTATTATTTAAAAAGCATTACAGCAGTCAGCTTCCACCACGCCGGAGTGACCCAAACGGAGGGCAACACTCACTGCCTCTTTGAGGAAATAATACCACGAGTTATTGAGGAAACTCAGGGCTCACTTGAGCTAAATTTGGTAAATCGAAGTGAGAGTAGCGGGCATGAGTAATAAAAACTGTGATCTGCTCAAGCCAGAGGAAATGAAAGTGAGGGTGTTTTCAAACCCTTATCCGCGCCGCAGAAATGCAAGCCCAAGTCTAAGCCTAGGCAGATTACAAAGAGCAACTGCAAGACACAAGTCATCTTCTGGAAGGTGTCCCTGCCTGTGACAGGGGGCTTGGAATGAGATGATGTTTAATGTCCCTTCCAGCCCAAACCATTCTGTGCTTCTGCCACTGTTCTTCAGGGATTCACCTGCTCTCGGACCAAACACATTAAGACCCCTGCCCTAGGACACAGACTCATAGAATCATTTAGGCTGGAAGCGATCATTGAGTCCAACCATCAACCTAACACGGCCAAGTCCCATAAAACCATAAACCATATCCTTAAATGCCTTAAAACCACCACTAACCCATATCCTTAAATGCCACATCTACACAACTTTGAAGTACCTCCAGGGATGGGGACTCAACTGCTTCCCTGGCCAGCCAGTTCACTTTTGGGCTACCATCCGCTTGTGCGCATGCTCTCAGCCTGGGAAACAACAGGTTGGTGGAGTATCTTTTTTAAATGAGTCTGTAATAAGAAGAGGACAGAAATAATCCCACACATGGCTTCCTACAGATGAGCTTTAGCACTTGTAGAAGTTGCAGCAAATGGATTTGGATTTGCTCTGGGCTTGGATAGACATGGGCAGGTTTGCAGAATAAAGGGTGAGACACATGCAGACTCCTTTTACTTTGGAAGAAAGATGGAACTTCCAGACTGCAGACAAAGCAAGGACGATGGTGACTCACACTTCAGCTTTCTGGAGAATCATGGGACTTGGCACAATCAAAGGAACTCCAGCCGCTCGGTTGGTGGGGGATTGTGGGATGCCCATAATGAGCGAGACAATGGCTTTGGTGTAGAGCAGATTGGGCTCTCCCTGTCCCTGTTGTCATCTCCTGCCTTGTCACCACTGGCTCCCACCTTCCAGAGGGGGTTTCGGTTGTTTGGACCAGCCGCAGTGATCCAGTTTGCAATGGGTCCATACAGAGACTGGTGCTGGTGTGGGCAGGGAAAAGGCAGCACTGGGCAGAAACGAGGGCTCCAGGGTGGGGACAAGAACCAGAACAGACCTAGAGATACATCTAAGCCCCAAACAGGCTGTTACAGCTTCCACCCAAGACGCAATCATGTGTTAGATAATTAATAAAGGTACACAAAACAGGCTTTTATGAAAGTACTTAATGCCCTAACTATCACCTTTTACCTCTTGCGCTGAACTCCTCATTTAGCTTGCAAGGCAAGCTCAAGTCGAAACCTGTAAGATAATTTTTACCATTTGGATGCTTAATTTCAGGAAAAAAACATGCAATTACCACCAGCACTAAAGAATGGAAAACAAGCACGTAATCTGTATCTAATGCCACGTAAGCGTTTGAATGGGAAACAAGCAAAACTACCCAATATCTAAAAAGCGAAAAATTACAGAAAAAATTTCACAGGAAATTTTGATTTGAGATTCTAGCAGCATGTATTCAATGCACCGAAAGGCATCTGAGAGGCTCTGCACTATGTCAGGGCCGCCACACCGCTGGAATTTCACCAAAATAGCTATTTGAAAGTAATTATTACAATGATAATCCACAATTAAAATGCTTTCTAATGGGACTTGCAATAAAAACGTAATTGGCGATTATGGAAGGCCAATATGATGTTGCTTTGGGCAGACAGCAATTTTTGCAGCCCAGGCAAATACAATTTTCGAATCAAAACAGGAGGTTCAGACAGAGGCAGACAGACACCAGCTTTAGGGTAAGAACAGCCAAGAAGCGTCATTTGTTACAGCTATTATGGAAATAACACCCAAGAGTTAACTCCATTCAATTTCCAAGCACAGGAGCTGATAAAATGTAGAAGGTCAGCCAAAAGGGTCTGACCTTTACCTATGTCAGGTAAAAAAATTGGATATTTTTAAAGGAGGCTGGAAAGACGGACAGTAACATTCCTAAATTCTATGTAAGAAACCCCATGCCACCCCTGCCGTAATCTAGAAGTATAAAACTCAGAGAGAGAATAGGCAAAAATATTCCAAATAACAATATGAAAGCAGGTACAGTAAAATGAAAGGATATCCCAAAATGATTATTATATTTTTTTAATATTGTACCTTATTACCTAGCAATGCCAGAATACTGTATCTGATGGCAAATTAAAAAAAAAAAACCAACAAACAAACCACCTCCAGTTAACGACATTATACCACAATATCTTAGTTTATATCACGCAGAAATACAGACTATATTATATTCTTCTGTAAAGAAGCCATCCCTACTCTGTCGGAGAGACTCAGAGCACATTATTCTGTTCACGTTAGGGGAGCTGAATCACTGCTCCAGCCCGGAGGAGGCACCGACTCTTCCCAGACGAGTTCCCCAGTTAATATAATATCAGCACTGACAGGAGCAGCTTGTTGTACCAGCTGCCAGGCTACATTTAGATAATAAATGTGTTTAACTACGCTGTGAAGAAACACAACGGTGTCACATCTACCCCAGGCCTGTTCATTCAAGCGTCGGTAAAAGGCACCTTTTACCATTTACCCACTCAGCGGGCACCCTACCACCGCAGCATCTAGCCACCTTAATGGCTTGACTGAACTCCATTCCTTAATGAAATCAGCACATATAATTTTAGGTTACCCTGGAAGCAGAGCTCTGTTTTCCCCTCCGGAACCAACCGGATCCATCTAACGACGCAGACGCATGGTGTGAGCGGCACCAATTTCTTCTCAAGGTGGTACACTAAGGACAGAGCGTGTTCAATGAGCTCTGGAAGGGTCTCTCACCAGCCTGGGTTACTGACAGAGTATTCCATGTCTGGGTTATAAACTGGTTTTTTTGCACTTTTTCTTCCTTTAAAGTCCATTTGTTCAAGGGAGGGTATGGTTTTGTGCTATGAGCCGAAGTGTTGCTCTCACCCAGGTTGAAATAAATGCCAAAGTTTTATCCCAGGGTAGACTGAACCCTCCAAGAAGCAACAATAAATGTACATGGCAAAGGCAAAGCACCCAGGACAGTTTCTTGTGGATGGTAGGAAGGGAAAGCACCTGAGAAGTCATTCCCTTCTGGAGATCCCAGAGTTCCTCCAAGAATCATAATAAAAAACCCGCAAGTTGTTACGGAGTTTGCCTTGTCCAACCTGCCTCATCGCCCGTCTCTCCCCATCCGTGGCCCAGAGTCCATGGAGAAGACTGGTGGCACTCTTTGGAGGAACTTCTCCTGCCAGATGTCCTGGCGCCTAAACCAAAAAGCAACTTTCTATTTCTAAAGGAAATACACAACACCTACCTGAGGAGTTCCTCTATTTATCTATCTGTCTATCACAAGGGACACCCAAGTCCTTCAAAGACAGCCCAAGTCAACCATGGGCTGGTAGTGCCTTCTACATCTCCTGGTAGTACCCAGGTACTGATGGGGGAAGAAAGGAGTGGTGACACTGATGGGCAGACCTGTGGCTTAAGTTACAGATTTAGCATCGCTCCAACTACAGGTTTCCTACTAAAGAATGTGCATTTAAAAGGAAAAAAACCCAACACTAAGTCTTTTCTACTTTAAAGTGTGAACAGTGAAAACATATTTCTCCTTATCCATCTTACCATTTTTCAAAGGCCAATATTGGACTCTCTGTGCCCCTAATGCAAATGAATGTAAAAATAAATAAATAAACACATATTTCATGGATGAAGGTGCTAACAGGAAGTGTTAGTACGGCTTGTAAGAGCTGCCACCGTGCTGGCCTGGCAGACATTTCCTCTAAAATCTCTTCCTAGAACATATGGGATGCTCCTCAGTGATAAGTCTGATAAGTTTTAAGCTCTCAAAAGAAAAAAAAAAAAGGACTTCAATCTAAAATGTTGTTTTCATTTGCAGATTTTGTACAGAATACACAATTTATGCCAATAGTCGGCATTTTAAAAGGCTGTGCAATACTGTCAGCTTTTTCTTGAGGACATGAGCGAGATTTACTGAGGCACAAAACCTCTCATTTCCCTTTTAGATAAAAGATTGCACATAACTGGCTGTCAATTAAATCAGGACTTCTTACGGAATGAATACCTATGGCTATGTCCCGAGCTGCAGTTAATCCCCCCATACAGGTCCTATGGGTATGTTCGATGGAAAATGGGGTAGGGAGAAAGGAAAAGCAGAAAACCTTAATGATTCCATGGTGGAAGTTTTATTTCTCATCCCTATTCTTAAAGCAGAGAGTTCATAATCATTTTGGTTGGAAGAGACCTTTAAGATCACCAAGTCCAACTTATATTTAGGGTATTTGCATTCTCAGTGTAATTGCAGCCTACAAAAATTCAAGTTTTAGCATTTATTTTGGTGACTCGCTTCAGGTTTTTATCAAGAGCTATGGATGGGTTTTCTTTATTTTGATTTCCTTGCTCTTAAACAACAGGGATAAAAGAGCAGCAAAGCACCCAGACAAGGGGAGGAGCAGGTTGGTTGCTTTGAGATGACAAATGACACGGCGGTGAAATCAAGAGGTCTACTCGACCACACCAGAGGACACTGGAGTGGGACAACGAGCTGAATGGACACAAAAGCCTGCTGACACGATGGTACACACCACAGCGACGGCAGATAAGCCCCGACCTACGCTGCTATTCTGGATTTAAAGAGGTTTGCAAAGCTCTTACCACAAAAATCAGCAACCCCAGCTCTGCACACACTGTCACAAGAGCCACTGGGTATGTCACTGTTTCTGCCAACTTTGATGGAACGTGGAGCTGTTCAGGACACACATACTAAACCATCTGCCTAAGACTGATCTGCAATTAACACTTTTTTAGCCTCTTCTTTCAGCTAATGAAGCAGTCCTTAACACCGCCTCGTCCCTCACAGTGTTGTCATCAGGACTTTACAATTTCTTCTGATATCCAAAACTCCTTCCAGGTACAGCATCCTCAATAGCTCCGGAGCTTCTCTTCCCATCCACCAGCCTCCAGAATTAGCTCAGATGTTAAATCAAACCCCCATTTGTCTTGACAGAAGACACTCAATGAAAAGACCCAGTAAACTTTCAACCACAGCTGCTAGAAATTCACAGGCCAGTCCCCTAAAAGTCACGAACGTTGATCATGAAAACAGCATGTATCTTTGATCTTCTCGCTCCTGCAGCTGCTCTCACCAAGTCCACACATCCAAATTAACGCAGAAACTAGTGTACCCACAATATAAAGACTAATGATTCAGGGCAAGAGGAGGAGAAGGAAAGAAGGAAAGATACAGTTTAAAGCAAAGAGCCTGCTGTTATAAATAATATCAGACTAATATTGAGGCTAGAGTTTGTACTGCAAATATTACGAAGCGCTCACATAGCTGTGTTTTTGATGATCCTTCCTTGGTCCATTTTCTGCCCAATACCATGCACAACAAACACAATGTGACTAGTTTGTGGTGGCTTGTCTTCTAATGTGGCTTCTTCTACGTAGCCTCTATGTAGCCTTGTCCCACTACTTGAAGCTGTAGAAAAAACAGGATCCCAGATCAGTTACATTCAACCAAGCACGATGGTCTTACACGTTCACAGAAGCTTGACTTGTCTCAGACCAATACATTAAAGTATTCTGAAAATGAGACTATACATTAAAGGAACAGCATATGCTTTTAAATATCTGCAATTTTAAACTCCTGAGAGGTTTGAGCAACTGGGTGATATTGTGTCAGTCAGTGTATTAACAGGCCATTTCCACTGTAAAGATAACTAATTTCAGAGATGTTTTGAAAAAACAACTTTTTAGACAGCAGCTGTGTAATTGTCCATCGACTTTTACAACACAATACCCTTCTTCTGTGTGTCTCAACCAATAAACTCCCCCCTTACATCCCCACCTTACTTCCACTGCATGGAGGGATCATGGAAATGATCTGGCCACCAAAACCAGTTTAAGTGTTGTCATTCTTTCTCTGACCCAGCTGAAAAGCTTTATTTTTTTTTTTTTTTAATTTTGACAGGGAAACCTATCCTCTATTTCAAGCTGATCTAACCTCAAATTTCCCCACATTGGCACAACGTGTCTCCATCCCCCTCTAGTGACAGACCCACAGACAGGACCACAGCCCTGCCCAGGAGCCCAGCAAGCCCTTCAGACGGCCACCAAGAGGAAAGCAGCATCACTCCCCACCCTAAAAATTGAAGCAAACAACTTGTTTTGTCTGTAAGGAGGAGGAAAACGCAACAAAACCCCTAAAGGCAGTTTTTACACAGGACAGGTTTTGTTTATTGTGGGCTTCTACTTGACATTTCTCTCCCCAAACTGTTTAGGATGATCTTATTTATTACACTCCGTCAAAATCATGTTCTGGATACAGAATATTTCATTTCTTCCACAACTGAAGCATTAAATTATATTCATTCTGGACAAACATTAATTAAGTGTGCACCCAAGAGCCCTGTGTGGTAGGAGGGCATTAATTGCAGAAGAGAGTCATGGAGACTAAAACCAAACCTATTACCCGATCTTGTATCTTTAGAGACCAGGGAAGAAAACAGCTGTGTATTTTCTTGTCTTTGCTGTTGTCCCACAGTGCATAGAAGCACCACAACAGAGGGGACAAGTTCCAATTTTCTAAGTTGGCAATAATCTGCCTTTTGCTCGAGAGAGAGACCACGCTCCCTTCCCACCATCTCAGCCACGCTGGCTTTATAACTGGTAGTTTTGAGCTTAAATGAGCCCGGGTTCCCACTGGATACAATTTCTGGCTAAAAGCTTCACCCTCTCAGTTCATACATCTGTTTAATGAGCAGAAAAAAAAAAAAAAGGCAGGAGGTGGTGAGAGGAGAAGGGATGATGGTGCATTTAAGAAAGGCATCACAGTATGAAAGTAGACAGCGCTAAAATTCAGTTTGCAAAGGGAACTGTGATTCTTACATCGTAGCTGCTAGACTCTGCCACTGTAACGTTTTCATACACTCACTGCTGCATCCAAAATAATAATAAAATATATAATATAAATAAGTCATAGCTCACTCACATCTAGTTAACGTTATGTACAACAACCCAAGGCACCTCATGTAATCTTCTGTAACAACTGCAATGGGTCAAAGGGGGCTGGTCACAGATTAAAGCATCAAACTCAAAATATCCTTCTAGGGTTAAAGTAACAACCTTGAAATACCAGTATTTACAGCAAACTTTAAAAACTCTGAGAAATATTACCTTTGGAAAACCCCAACTTTTGTGTAACAGTTCTTGCAATTTTCGATGTTGTTGCGTCGCTGTAAAGGTACACTTCATCCACACTGTGCCAGTCCACGTGGTTGCGACTCAACTTTAGACTATGAATAGCTGCAGCAAAAAGGAACAACATTTAATTTAGATAGGTAAGAATTAAAAAAAAATAAAATATCCTCTTCAAACAGAGAGAGAGAAGAGTAATTTACACACAGGTTAAAATCTAGAATTCCATTATATCTAAATCTGTATTACTTCTTACCTTGAAAAGCTTTTTTTTTTTTTTACATTTAGGACTAATTTGAGCCAGCCAAGCAGCAGGTTGGAGATGACCTTTGGGGACATTTCACATCATTCTCCTCCCACCCTCATTATGGGATGGCAGGTTTCCAAAATACTCCCTTTAGCTGAAAACAAAAACCAGGGGGAAGCAGCAGGGCAACGTATCCTGAGATACTGCAGGTTGGTGGGATGACCAATGGTGCTTGCCCCATGAACTCTTATCACTAGAAAAAGAGCAATTTCACTCCTATTTTCTCTCTCCTTGTCCGTACAGCGAGATCCCCAGGTTTGACTGTTCCCTGCAGTAAGACAGAGGCTTTCAAGGCTCCATTACTAGAAGGCTCCGTTGCGTTTCTCTCCTTTCAGAAATATCTCAGAGCTGGAAGCACAGTTCAATGAGAAAGCCTCTGCATGAGTAATTTCTGGCACCGAACAGAATCCAGCTCTTTCAAAATCCACTAAAAGCTCCAGTGGTTTGGGGTTGGTTTTTTTTTTGTGTGTGTGTGTGTGTGTGTGTGTGCAATTATTGTGTTTTCCAGATTCGGAACTGATTGAGCTCTGGGACTAACCTCATGACACGTCGCCTGATTGTCAGGATGAAGCACGGCAGGCACGTTATCACCCAACTCAGAATTTCTCATCTAAGGCTCAGAGCTTGCTTCAGCCAAGCAGCGCCGCAACCCTACTGCTAGGAATTCAGATTTCACCTGCGTTTGGAAATCTGCTGCTTAGGTCCCATCTAATGTGGGATACATAACATTAGGAAAGCTGACAACAGTGAGAGTTCCATACACACACCCCCCCCCCCCCCCCAAAAAAAAAGTGTTATTTAACTGTCATTGGTCTTGCCAGAAAGTCCAAACTCATGGAAAACACCCAGAGGGGTTGTTTGGGGTTTGGGTTTGTTTTTTTGTTTTTTTTGCCACAACAAACAGTGTTTTAACCTGTCCCCTACTTGAAGCCAGTCAAATGAATTTTTTATACTCTCTTAAAAACATTCCGAGAAAGCCTAAGCCGTCACGATTTCATATTTTAACCCTTTACAGCCCAAACCAGCCACGTTAAGCCAGATGCTGTGACATTTCTCCTGTAGTATTTTTTTGCTTCTTTGCCAAGGCAGACAGACCTGCCACAGTCTGACAAAAAACTAAACGCGGTCTGTAAGAAACAAGGGGATTAGAAAAGCATTACCCCTTCTGTTATAGCAAACAACCAATTCACAGAAAATAACTAGAATCTATCACTGTTTTATAGAGACAGAGCAAGAGCAGGAAAGGAAGTAAAGCTGACTCTGAAGAGCAGGCATGTCAGCTTGGGATAACACTGGCCAGAGCAAGAAGCAATCCAGTGAGAACTCAATGAACATGCAAACTGATTTCTCATGAACGTTCCTGTGGGTGCAGAGATGAATCCATCTCCAGAAAGGACCCAGGCCCTCCTGGTATGCAAGAGTATCCCTTCAAAATAGGAGTGACACCTCAGTTGATGACTATTATTGTGTTTTCTCTATCCTTTCATAAGAATCTGTCTCAGCGACGACAACGTCTCGGGAGAGAAGAATGGTACATCCCTGCAGGTTTGCATGGCAGAAACCCAACCGAGAGAAGACCTGGAGAAGAGAAGACTCCAGGGAGATCTTATAGGGTCACCACATGTCCCGTGTGGTGGTTGCTGCTGGGTGTGGAAGGATGAGATGAACCAATGGAGTCAGTGACAGTCAACTAAACCATTGCTGCTGACCATGATTTTGCTCATCATCAGAGGGCTGGAGCCCCTCTGCTGTGAGGACAGGCTGAAAGAGTTGGGGTGTTCAGCCTGGAGAAGAGAAGGCTCCAGGGAGACTTTAGAGCCCCTTCCAGTCCCTTAAGGGGCTCTGGGAGAGATGAGGAGGGACTCTGGATTAGGGAGGGGAACCATAAGACAAGGGTCAACAGTTTTGAATTGAAAGAGGGGAGATTGAGATGAGATCTAGGGAAGAAATTGTTGACTGTGAGGGTGGTGAGAGCCTGGCCCAGGTTGCCCAGAGAAGCTGTGGCTGCTCCATCCCTGGAGGGGTTCAAGGCCAGGCTGGATGGGGCTTTGGGCAACCTGGTGTGGTGGGAGGTGTCCCTGCCCAGGGCAGGGGGCTCGAACTCGATGATCTTTAAGATCCTTTCCAACCCAAACCATTCTATGATTTTAAGACCTGCCTGGCTGAGATCAGTCACAAGAATAAATGATCCACAAGCCATGTGTGCATGCGGATCTAGGCAGGGACTAAGGTTCTCTGTCCTTGTGCACAGGAGATACTCTTTAGGTAAAAAACAATCTGCAATAAGGTAGCTCTTCATGAGGGCCAACACTGCATCCAGGATGTGAAGAGATTTTCAAGACTTTCAAGAGCCCAACCTAAAAGGAGCTTCTGCTGCTGACAGTCCCGGTGTGCATTAATAACAATGCAGGGAACAAACAATGTATTTTTAGAGAGGATTTGACAGCAGTCTGAAAATAAGCATCCTAAAAAAATAGCAAAATATGCAAACCATGCTTTCTGGGTAAGGGATGAGAAGGGCTGCCATCGCTATTTTGATACTGAACACGAGGAAGAGAAAGTTATGTTTTCCTGAAGATGATAACTTGATTTACATTCTCTCTTCAGGACGAATGGTGACTGTCCTATAAGCCTCTTGCTTGCTGCAGAGGTGGTCAAACTGACAACTCGGGAGCTTTTCACAGCAAGATATGTCACAGTGTCAGGAAGTCACCAAGGCATGTCATAGCATGGCTGAGGAAGCCAAGCCGCAGAATTCAGATTAGGTGGTGGGTACGGCCCAGGGGAATGTTCTTCATCTTCTTTTCTTAGCCTTCTGGGTCCCTCAGGAGCACGTTTTCTACTCTTGTGGATTCTCTCCAGGGCACCAGGCTAAGATGTAAATGAGCTTCACTGAGATGTGACTATGGCTACGGCTTCTCTGAACGTCAGGCACAGGAAAACCCATAAATCCATGGGACAGGAACCTCCCTCTGGACCAAACGTCTTGCAGCTTTGTTTTCACATAGACCACTTCTCTGACACTGACAACATGGTCAGCTTTCTTAGTAGGTGTCTCCACAGGTCCACCTTCCCCAGTCATGGAAAACCCTGGGTATTCTGCTCACTGCTTAGTTTTCTAGTTTGGAATTGACGGCCAAGCCCATGGAAATGAGACCAAGTTTTGGTTTCCTTTGTAGCCAGAAACTAGAAATGAAATATTTTTCAGGGATTTCCACCACAACAGACACCAAGAGTATGAGTATGTAGAAGACACAACCCTGCTGTAGATGGAAGACAGCCAGGAGTGAGGAAGCCATGCAAAAAACAAGGAGAGAAGCACAGGGGAAGGGAGAGGGATCAAGAAAGGACTTCTTTCAGCTAAAGAAACCCATGGTTACTATCACACAAACCTCCAGCTTCACCAAGACAGATGAACACAGAGGGAAAAACCCCTCTAAGGAGATGATGTATGAAAAATGAAGTGATAAACCAAAAATATAGAACACATATTCCTAAAGCCTCGAAGAACCTGATCTCAATGAGACTGCAGAAACTCATCTCGAGACAAAATAAGCGGAGAATAACAGAGGAGGAGAAAGCCTGCGCTGCTTTTTTATGCTCATAGCACCCAAAACCTGTGGAGAGGCTGGGGATGTGCAGTGCTAGAGCAAACATCCTCCCAGCTCAAGCACTCGAGGAGCCAAACACCTCCAGCACCGACAGGCACCCCAACATGGCATTTCACAGCACCAACAGTTCAAAATTAAATACCTTTTAAAGTAAGCAACTGGTTTTTTACTCGGTACTTTCATCTGGCTGCCAAGAACAAAGCATGGGGTGATTTTCTTCTCCCAGAGTTTGACTATGATGAAGTCAAAAATCAATCTAGAGGAAAGTACCTTTGAAGTTCTAAGAGCTGATATTACCTCCATCTCCTCCCCAAAGGCACTGTCGCTCCAGTCAGGGCTAAAGGCCAGACAAGGAATAGGTACTGTCTGAAAAAAATCTTTTCTCCCCCTTTTTTTCCCCCCCCAGGGATTTTAAAATTAATCTGCCTCGCAATTAATAAGCAGTAGTTTTGGCACAAAAGCCTACCACATCATACAAGTAGCTGAGAGCATGATTTGCCCACTGCAGCTCTTTTTAAACACCTCTGAAGTCACACTATGTAAACCTGAGGTAGAGCCATAGAACTTAAAACCTTTTCCTATTTAAAAAACAAATGCAAAGCCATTAAAACAGCCATTGCTCTTAATTAAAAAGGCTCCTCTCACATTGCTGTCATTTTTATATTGCAACTTCACCACCTCTCAATTCATCAGCATCGCTATTTGATACATAAACACCTATTTGTAATTTTTTTAATTCAAGCACCACAACTTTAATTCATTACCACAACTGAACATGATGTGGAATAAAAAAAAAAAATCATTTCAAAATTAAAAATCACAAAATAAAAGGCAGAAGCCCTTTCTTACTCCTCAAGAGAGTAGCTACACTTCTTCACCTTTAACAGACTTGAGATACGTGCACGAGAAGAGGCAGGAAAAAGTTTAATAGTAAACATTTTGATTTCAGGCATTTTCATTTGGCCCCAATTATAGAAAAATACAGTTAAAGGAAGCCAAAAGGCAAACGTTTATGCATGCCAAAATAAATTCTTGTATTTTACAATACTCCCAGGAGCTAAAAGAATATGTGGTATGACAAGAATAACTCTAAACCTACCACATGCATTTACATTCTAAGTGGAAGGAGGGTGGAGTTTTCAGAAGTCTAGTTCCACAACCACTGAAATAAATAAAAGTTTAATCTCTACTGGCTCTAACGGTGGCAGAGAAGGACCAGTGACAAGTACTTTTGAGCCTCCTGCAATCATTAATGGCTCCTCTAAGATCTACTCCCACTTTCTGAAACAAATTTGCACAGCACCAGCTGATGCAAAGCTCAAAGTTTTCTGCAACGGAGCAGCCTTTATCACGTATTTTATGCAGCTTCTCCTTTTTTATAACCTATGTCAAAAGTCTCATTTCATTTCAGTACTCATTAAAAAGTTGCAGTAAAAATAATTTACAACCTAAAATTACAGATGCATGCATCATTAAAAAAAAAGTGGCAAACAAAACATTATCTAGTATAAACCCTCTATTTCATCTCTGATGTAATTTATCTTATACCAGGCCTGCTGTGATTCTAAAGAAGTTGCTTTTAGTTTATTGAAAAAGCCAAACCACATATAAAGAGTGTAAGAAACAAAATTTTACCATTTTCATGACAATTACAATAAAGATTACTGCACGATACCATTAGCATCTAGTTTTCTCTAAGATCCACACCACTTTACTTTTCTTCTAAGATTTATGATGCTTTTTCCTTCCCTTTTGAAGGAAATGGCATCAATACAGCTCAAGAAATCGAAGCGTGTAAATCTAACACATTTAACTGACATAAGCAAACTAGAATTTAGAGCTTCCTAAGCCAGAAGCACTACAAGAAAAAAAAAAAGAAATCTACAAGTACTGTACCTTGGGAACGCTTGCGCTTAAGACATGCAGCATCTGATTTCTCCTTATATCCTCTCCATTTGAACAAAGAAGGGAGGGAGAAGGGAGGGAGGTAGTAGAGAACTAAAAGTAAAAACACTGAGCTTCAAAGTAAAATTTTTAAAAGGGGTGTCATTTTTTTTTTTCATTAACATTACCACTTTTAGGAAAAAAAAAAGTTGGCACATTTTCTGAAAAAGCATACACACTTTAAAAACCGGTTTTGTAGCAAAAGTGTCAGGTCACATTAGTCAAATTCAATTTCTTCACTCTTCATAAACAGTTATGATATCACCTCAGAGCTGAAGGCATTAGTAAAAGACAGCTGGAACAGAGTAATCAGACTCACCCAGTGCCTTTGTAGAAAAGCATAAATAATCTGTTTGTATAGGGTAGGACACAGTCACCCTTCTCAAGTAAACACTAAACATTTGGGGAAAAAACCCCAACAACTCAGTTTTAAGCACAGCTCTATTATTTTCCGTAAAGAGCATAAGAAAATCATTAAGAGCTAGAGCAGAGAAAATAACCAAATATTCTAGTGTTACCCTGTTCTGTAAGGCCTCAAGAAGCTGCCTCCCACGGTGAAATTCAAGTCCGTAACTTTTATTAGACTTTCAGACTAAGAGAGTGTTTAAATATTACCCAGTGATCCAACAGATTCTTTCTCAGGGAGTTACATATTGGTGTTGTGTGATTATGGAAGGACTACTTTAAAGTTAAGTGAATGCTGCTGATAATGAACAGACAAAATTATGTGGCTGGAAGAAGCTGCTCTTGGCACTTACACAACGGAACACTTGTATGCACTATTAATTGTAATGATGGAGACCTTCTACACTTCTTCAGAGGATCCTGGGCAAAGCTGAAAGTCAAGTCCTACAAATCTATGTCTTCTGCGTTACTGTTCTGTGGGCCCTCCCTCTTACAAACAGTCTTCATTTCTAATCATTTTAGCCTCAAGAACCTGATATAGTCAAGAGAGTGTGTTTAAGTCCAATGAGAAATCAAGATTCTCCAGCCTGGCTCCTGAATCCATAGCCTGCGATGACCTGAAATGAGTTGGCCTGCTGCAGAGTGGGAAAAAATGCAACCAGATGATGTCTTCCCTTAAAAAACCCAGGAGCAGTTAATGCTCTGTGATCCAGCAATTTATGCCAGTACAAGAATATCACAAAAGTGCAATATTCCAGGCTTGTGTCAAGGGCTTCGACTGGCACAGCGATGCTGGTCCAGGGTCACACCTCTTCACACCCTCAGCTAACAGCTCTGTCAGCAGATGCCTTAATACAGATGCAAGCGAAATATATTACTATATTACATCAGTTTTCTAGAGGAGAGGAAAATCAGGCTCATAGCGACTGCACTTGGAACTTGGAATAATTTACAGAATGGTTTACTGGCCGTGGCAACTCAGGAAGAATATACAAAGGAAAGTCAAGTCAAGTCTAAGGGAAAAAATATCTTTCTTATGGTGAGGGTGAGAAAACACTGGCATGGATTGCCCAGAGAGGTTGGGAAGTCTCCATTGTCGGAGATACTCAAAATTCCACTGGAAACATCCCGAGCAACCTGCTCTCATTGACTCCGCAGCTTTGAGCGGGGAGGTTGGAGTGGAGCATCTCCAGAGACCTCTCCTGATCCGCGCGACTCTCTGATCCTATGACTTCCCCATTCAAGGGTTAACTTAGCCAGCTGTGACAAAAAAAAAATCTAAATAAACTTTTTATGAAAACAGAAAATATTTGAAATCTAGACTATATAGAAAATATTTGAAATCTAAGACAAAACAAATCAACTATTCCAAATGCAACTTTTATAGTGTTTGTGGCATCTAATCACATATTGAAATTCTGTAGGAAAACCCAATAAACTTACGGTGTTTCAAAATCAATGCATTACAAAAATTAATTCTGGTTCTGACTCACAGGATTTTTTCCATGGTTCTTATGACCTGTCACAGAATAATTTCTGCTGCAGGGACTGCTGGGGTTCATCTGCTCCAATCCCTCACACAAAGCAGGATCAACTTCTAAGTCAGATCCAATTTCAAGCTTGAATCCGGTTGCTCAGGAGATTTCCAGCTGAATTTTGAGCATCTCTCTGCAAATACAATGAACTGTCTCTTCCTACCTTAATATCATATATATTAAGCTTTCAGCTTCACTTCATCCTAGTGAAATGAATACATCTGAAAAAGATGATTGAGTGACAGGTACTTAACTGTATTTATCCTAGTAACAGCTAATCAAGTATTTTTAAGGTAGAGATCATGGAATCACTTTGGTCGGAAGACAGCTTTAAGATCATCAAGTCCAACCACTAACCCAGAACTGCCAAGCCCACCACTAATCCATGTCCCACGTCCCCACCACTAACATGCACCACATCTGCCCAGCTTTTAAATACCTCCAGAGATTGAGACTTCACCACTTCCCTGGGCAGCCCGTTCCAAGGCTTGATAACCCTTTCAGTGCAGAAATTTTTCCTAATATCCCTCCTAAACCTCCCCTGGAGCAACTTGAGGCCGTTCTCTCTTGTCCTACCAAATGTTAAAGCTGTTGGAGGATATTATTTATACCAGGGACCACTTTATGACGTATCCTATGAACCACTGCTCGGTGGGCTTGAATGGAAGAATCAGAAGAAGCCCTCATGAGGCTGGAGCAGCGGGAAGTTTCACCTGCTGCTTCGTCCCCAGTAACATGCCAGGCACTTGCTGTTCCTGCTCTGTTCTGCTATGCAGAAGACAAGAGGTGGCAGCTTTACCATGACCTGTGGGATGACAGCTGTGGGTCCTGCAGATTGAACCTCCAGCTGAAAGCCCGACTGTGTGAGAAAAGCTGCTCGTCCATCCTTGACCGCCTCCCTGCACCCAAAGCGGTGGGCACCCACCTGCTAACAGCTCCTCTGTCCTCCGAGAACTCACACCAAGGGGTATTTGGGCTCTGGCCACAGAGAAGGAGAGAAAAATCAACACTGAAGGTGTGACTTTGACCCACCATCAAGCTCCTCTTGGTCTGAACATCGCTGCTTTTATTGAGGTTAAATTCTGTTAGCAAAATATCCATCCAGTCCGAGAACCCTTTAAGAACCTGCCATGATCCAAGTTCATGATCTTGTTTTATCTTACAATGGCCTTTATATTACTGGTATCACTTCAGAACACTGCTCCTTTGATAGACAACTTTAGTCAGGTCCTGAGCTCACTGTCTGCCTCAGGATGCACAAAAAGTAGTTTCTAAATCTTGTGTTATTCTGTACATTTTAAGCTTAATAACTGCCAAAAGGTATTATGATACCCTTTCAGAACGGTTTCAGCTGAAATAACGCTTCAAAGAACAAGTGTTATAACCTAGGTCTTTCTCAGAAGTGTTTATAGAATTATTTTACAGTAGTCATATATTCAAGCATAATCCCTGGGTATGTGCAATACAAGAAAAGTCAGTATTTCTGCACAAAGGCACAGAGATATAACCAAATAAACACCCCAGATATTTCCACATTTTAAGGAAGGAAGTTTGCACCAAGTATTTAAAATTTTGAAGCTAAGAATTTAGATCAAAACATCACCTTACATCTTGCATGGGTATTGATTTACGTATGTTAAGTTTGAAGGACGAATTGTTCTTAAGGACAATATACAAAATATAGTGTCACCTGGATTAAAAAAAAGGCCAAACAAGTACTGGATAAATGACTTTGAGGGCCCAAAAAAAACCCTTGCAATGTTGTTCTGTTGACCAGCAGACAACAAATCAGGCTGGGAAGCCCACGGATACGGTTCCAGCAGTGCAGCATCTCATTTTAGGGGTTTAAGGTGTTGGCAGAGTTGGCTGTTTTTAACACAGCCTTGAGTGGCAAACACCGAGCTCTGCTCCTCAACACAACTATGAAATGACACCGTGATGGCTCTCGCTTCGCTCAGAAAAAATTACCTTTATGTAATGACAAGCCAAAAAGATGCCTTGCTGGACCTGCCAATATTCAAATCTGCATATGTGCAAATTTGGGACTTGCCTTCACTCAAATCCAGGCTGCGGACACTCGGTTTTAGGAGGAAGCAGCAGAAATGCAGCCAAACCCCTAAATTCCTCATCCTGAGTGTGGTTTCCTCCTGCAGCCGTTATCGGTTACTCGTGTCTTAAAAGACAGAACAGCGGCGTCCTTTCCTGTATCTATCAATAACAAAATGAACTGTTTAAAGTGAAAAATGTACACGGAAATTGGCCAGGATCAAAGCGGGCTCTGGGGTGATGAGATGTGAAACAGAGTGCGGTCAAGCGATGGAGGAGACGGGTAAGGTCCTTGCAGTATTTGTTTGCTCCAGGACTGTGGCAGCGTCTGTCCCTCTGGTCTGGTTTTAGGCCCCTGCGGAGTCAAAGAGAGAGGCTCATGACCCCAGCACCTCTCTCTGACATGCAGACATGGTCTGTGGTGGGCTGGGGACTTGGCTGTCATGGAATCAGCCATGGTTTGGGCTGGAAACAGAATGGTTTGGGTTGGAAGGGACCTTAAAGATCATCCAGTTCCAACCCCCTGCCCTGGGCAGGGACACCTCCCA
>JAOQGH010000040.1:3322593-3338360 GCA_025769975.1 Gallinago jamesoni
GAACCCCTCCAGGGATGGGGCAGCCACAGCTTCTCTGGGCAACCTGGGCCAGGCTCTCACCACCCTCAGAGTCAACAGTTTCTTCCTGAGATCTCATCTAAATCTACCCTCTTTTGGTGTAAAACCGTTCCCCCTCGTCCTATCACACCATCCCATGTCAACACCTCCTGTGCCTGCTGCACTTCAGAGATTGCTGGTCAGGGTAGGTGGCCTTTGACAAGCGTTACAGGTGCCAACACATTCAGAAACTAATATCCCTCCTGAGATCTCAGCAATTTGACTAATTTTTACAAGTAGCAGGGAGAGCTCTGGTACCTGGGAGCCATGTCTGAGAACACCTACAGGACATAACCTTCTTGGAGACCAAGCCAGGTCAGCTGGATATGGCAAATCTAAAGGTCACATTAACCTGTTTGGATGGTCCTGAGAAATCAAGTGCTCCATTTCTACCTTCTGCCATGACATACAATTTCCCTGAGAAAGCCATGCCAGTGCTGAGACCTACGGCTCAGGATCAGGCACCAAGGGGAGTCAGCGGCATCAGGCACCATAAACACACTTCATTTTGCAAGGCAGGAAACTGAATGCTTTGTAAGGGTGAAAATCAAAATACCATTACAGCTTGCTCAGCAGAGGTCTCCAGGCTGTCCCGTGGAAAACAGAACTTGGGAAATCATTCACTTAAGTGCTGTCATATGTTTTCTGTTACCTTCAGCATTTACAGCTCCACAGCCCTGGGAGGTGGCACGAGCTTTATGTTACTTACAGACCACAGGCTGGAGATCCCTCTTCTCAATTGTTTTGCACTTTCAGAGGAAGGTTTGCTTGGATTAAGAGTTTAATAATGAGGCATTTATTCATCAACATCCGCTCACCAACAGCAGCCCTGGATGCAGCTTAGGGATTTCCTCGTTACCATGCTGCAATCCAGGAGCAGAATTAATAAATCAAATTATTGGAGTGGGAAATCATGTTTTTAGACGTTAGAGATCCTCCTAGCTTGTATCCCAAAACTGAAGATATGAGGAAGGAGGTTGGGCAATGCCTGCTGAGCAGTTGCCCTTCACGAGTGATGTACCTAGTGCTCACCATTAGTTTTTGCACAGGCAGATGGGAAGCAGCCCCACTTGCCCTGGGCTTAAAACAAAAAGGGCAATTCCATCACCAGCAACACAGTGGGAAGGCTGCTCAAGAGCTGAGGATGCTAAACACCTAGTAAACTTGCCGGCACTTCTGTTTTCTGCACAAAAAGATTGCAGAGGACAAATGAATAAATAAATAAATATGATATAAAGTGCAAACAAATTGTCAATTGAGTCTTGGATACTCAGTTCCAGGATCTTGCCCCCAGTTAGCAGGCTGAATAAGAGAAAATTATCTACAACAGGAGCAGCAAAGTGGAACTTGCTCTTGATTTTTCATCCCACTGCCACCCTTTAGAGCCTGGCTGGGGTCAAATCAAGAGCCGATAGGTTTGATTGCATATCATACCAATAGGTTTGATACTGCGTATCAACAAGATGCTTGCTGACAAGCTGGTTTTTCGTTATTCATGATGCAAATCGGCATGTTCACATAAGACAGTAATTACATCTAAGTACCAGGAGACTGTGACAGCAGATTGTATTAATTTTGCTGTTTTTTCATCATTTACAGTGCTTTTTGTAGCATTGCAAACAGTCACTTCGCCCTTCAGTGATTATTTACAAATCTATTCCTTCACTCATCTTAAATAGCAGCTACCTGTAAACACTGATGGGACCAAAATAGGTTTCAAACAGGATGCAATTACAACGAATCGTAGCAACAAGTTGTAGCACTTAAGAAATTTATACACTGAATTCAGCACTTCTCCCACTAATTATGTTTACTTCACCAGAGATAAAGCAAGCTGTAAAGCTTTTCCTGGTGCCACGTGCAGCTGGCAATCACGGACAGCAGCTGATCAGAGATAATATTGAGAGGCATATTGTGATGACAAAACCTCTTTTCACACTTGCTGGTAGCTATAATTTTCCTGCAAGTTTCCTATTACTACAAAAAAAAATAAATATGTTGAAAGTTATTGGTGACTAGACACATATTCCATTTTGAAGTGACTCCATGCACAGCTTAGTGGGGGGTTTTTTGGTGTCTTGCCTTTTTATTTTTTAGTTTTTGCTTTAGAAAAGGCACTGATGTCTGAATTTGGAGTTTTTCTGATTTTTTAAATGTTTTTGTAAGTATCAGGGATTATACCTTTCTCATCACTCTTCCCAACCTCAAATCTGAAAATTTCTCATCTACAGATCAGACTTTTTCTATTAAAAATTTGAACTCTCTTCCTTACTCTATAAGGAGAATCCAAGTACAACTGAATCCATCCTTCCTTCCTTCCATCAGAAGTGAAGCTACCAAAGGTTGGAAGCACTCAGCACCCATAAAGATAAGTTTTCCAGGCAAAATCCCACTACCCTACCACAAAGAGCATGGCACTCACGGCAGGGGGGAGCTGTACTAACAAAGCAGAGCTTTGTACCAGCACAAGGACACAGAAATACAGGTTAAAGCACCTTCCAGGAAGGTGGTTGTACTGCCAGGGTGCTGGGGCTCAGGGGTCACAGCATTTTACACACCTACCTGACAGAGCTGTTAAAGCAGACAACTGTACTGCAGGCTTGGCCGGAGAAAAAAGATCTTTTAAAGTGGTAAAAATAGAAGAAAAAATAATTTTCACAGAGTCTTTGTCAGCCTCGAGGGGAGTTAGAAACTGAACTACTCTCTGTGCTGTTGAAAAATCTCCCTAAGTCAACAAATGATATTCTGGTTTTCGTTACAGCAATTACACAAGTAGCCTGAATACTGCCTTGCTTCTAATTTATTAACAAGCTTTTACTTGCGTGTGCTCACGTAGCTTACACACAGGAACTCCTCCATGCTCACAGCCGCTCCTACACTCCATACTGCTTACTTCAAAATTGTAGTTTAAAGAGATTAAAAATAAAGTTGCTTTATAAAGAATAACAGAACCCAAACCCTACCAGAATATACTGTGAGGGCTCTGTACTCGCAGCTCTTGGTTTGTAGACTGTTCACCAAGTGAAAGCCAACACACAGAAGTGAAGCATAAAAGCCAAAAATACTGAATTTTCACCATACTATTCTTACTCTGATCAAGCAATTCAACTCTGTACATTAAATAATAGATCAGAGATTTCAGAAGGCCATTCTTAAGCATGTTAAGTGTATATGACTGAGATTTCCAGGAACACAAACTGAATGCCCTCACCCTGGTCATTAAAATATAAGGACTTCCATTACAGAATGAATGCCCAAGATTTACTATGGCTGAAAACTATTTTAATAAATTCACAGATTGAACAAGTATGGAAAATGAAATGTGATTTGTAAAACTGATGCTCCCTTCAGGGCAGAATTCGGAATGCTGGCCAGAGAGCTAATAGCCACTTTGCACTTAGACACTGACTCTTCTTGTCCCTTCACGAGATTTCATTTTGAAATGAGATTTCAAACACAATTGAAAGATACGAAACATGAATCAAAATGGGAACAAGAAGTTTACCCATGAATGTAATATCTAGTGTTTATCAAATCTGCTGCAGCAGGAAATCCTACACCATCAAGATGCACTGAAAAATGGGTGAGCAAACTGACGCCTGTAATAATGTTCCCCATTATGTAGGATGGAAAAACCATTATAAATCACATTCTCACTTAAGAAAAATAGACCCCAGCTGTCCAGAGAACATACTATTAAAATAGTGATCTAAACAACCTTACCCTCCTTCCCGTCAACAGGTTTTGATACTTCCATATCAAAGCTCTCTTGCAGCTGCTGGCCTCTGAAGCGGTTGAGATGCTCCTGTTCTATTAAGTTACTTTCCTCCTCTTCCAGAGGTTGCCACGTACCATCGATAAACCACTGCCCACGCATCACAGGGATCTTTTCTGTTTCTGAAAATCAAACAAGAGATTTTTTAAATTATATATATATTTTTTTTTTTAATGTCACAAATCACAAAGTGACAGCAGGGAAGAGGGAAGGGAATTCCTTTTGGTGTTTTGATGAAGAAGTCACCCTCCCGCTACTGGGACCCCTAACAAGGTGACCACAAATGCCTGGAGAAACACTACCAACCTTTCCCACGGGGCTGAAATGAGCCATAAAAGTCGTTTAAGTCTCCGAACACCTGAGCTAGCGAGGGCCACATTTGCAGAGTGCATGTGAAGATGTGGGAGATGGACAGAGAGATGTAGATTAAGTTTAAGCCTTAAAGTTCAAACAATAGTCCAGCTTTAAGGGGATACGCTCCTCTCTACCCAGTTGCCTTGAATTTCCCAAAAATTAAGAACTTTGTGAGACCCACGCTTCTCTACAAAACTTGACTGACAACAACCATTGGTATCAAAGTTATCAAGAGGATGCAGAGTGAGGAGGAGATACAAAACCCCACGTGCCGACCCTCACCACACAGAGCCCTGCTTCCTTTGGGAATTGCACTCACAATAACCCAATTTACACATCAATTAGCATAAAGGATGATTTTAAAGATGAAAGGGTTTTGGATTTTTTAATTAAAATTAGTCTTTCACCAAAGGCCATTTTTGGTCACTGCCATTCCAGTTATTCAAGTTTCAGTTCCAGAACCCCAAATGAGGAACTGGGTGCCCAGCATTTGCTGTTCATGGAAAAAAAAAAAAAAAAAAAAAAAGAGAAGCCTCTACAAAAACTCTATCCTGGTGCTTATTCTTCGTCAAACTGTGTTTGATACCCATATTAATTACTGGGTCTATAGATAGCAAGAATCCTCTTATACTCATCCCTGCAAGCAAGCAGAGACGGTAATATCCATTCTAGCTCAGAATTTTTCCTGCTACATCTGGAAAAATCAAGAAGGAGAAATGCTGTGTGTGTCCTGTGATCCACAAGCCTGTAAGACCCCAATCTCCAACCTCACGGGACCAGCACAGGGATAGATCTGCTGAGACCCCAGACCAGTGGGACCACTGATCTCCAGTGCACGCTAACCCGTGCTGCTCTATACTGTCTACGTATAGAGAAAGTCATCCAAAAGCAAACTTAACCACAAAAAAGGAGATGGGAAAAGATCTAGGCTTTACTACTCAAAGACCTGTTCCTACCTGGAAGGTGGGGAAAACTGGTGAGGACAACTTAGAAAAGAAACAATAAATGCAAAGAAAAAGTATATGAAAATCAGGTTAAAAAAAACCAAACAAAACAAACAATCAAGAAACAACAGGGAGCACTGAGATTTCAAAGTTACTGAGCAGAGGACGGAATCTATTGGATCTATCACCAGACCATTAGAAACACAGCAGGGCAAGATGACCCATCAAAGGTGGTGGCTTCTAGCCCGGTGTCATGGCTCAGTCAGCACAGCCATGAGCTCAGGCTACACAAGCATCTCCTTCGCAGAGCACCACACCGGGACTGGGCACATCCCACTATGCTTGATGGTGGTTCAGAAGTCTCTGTGTGCCCTCCACTGCAGATACACCACTACTGCTCGTTGTGCCATCACAGAATCACAGAATGGTTGGAGTTGGAAGGGACCTTAAAGATCATCAAGTTCCAACCCCCTGCCCTGGGCAGGGACACCTCCCACCACACCAGGTTGACTCAAAGTCCCCTCCAACCTGGCCTTGAACCCCTCCAGGGATGGGGCAGCCACAGCTTCTCTGGGCAACCTGGGCCAGGCTCTCACCACCCTCATACCAAAGAAGTTCTTCCCCAGATTTTATCTCAATCTCCCCTCTCTCAGCGTCAAACCCTTCCCCCTTGTCCCATGGCTTCTCCAGGCTGAACTCTCTCAGCCCCCCCTCCCAGCAGAGGGGCTCCAGCCCTCCCAGCATCTCTGTGGCCTCCTCTGGCCTCAGATTCAGCAGCTCCATGTCCTTCTGCTGTTGGTGGCCCCAGTGCTGGAGGCAACACTGGAGGGGGGTCTCATAATGATGAGTAAGGAGCCCAAATTACCACTGAAGTACCCTTTCAACTGGTGCTGATAACTGGTGTTCCCCCAGTTACCCGAACATTCCAGTGACTGGGAATCCTGCAGGAATCCGTTCAGTTGTTTTAGCAGTTTGGCATTGCTAAAATAGCTACTCCAGCCAGGAGCCAATTGTTAGGTGCTGAATTTCTAGTATTTCGGGTGCTGATGATCCTTCAAGGTGAATAAAGAGGTTGGGATGTTCGATGTGGTTATTTACGGGACATGAATCCACAGGTACCAGAAGAACTAAAGATCTGAGTGGCTTTAAACTGCAGAAGTGAACATTCACCACAAACAACGTAGAAAATTCAATCGCCTACAAAAATTTAAACTAATTTTGGAGTCTACATCCCAGCAGTGAAGCGCGAAACATGAGTATTTAGTTTTCCTGAAATTCAAGTTAACCACAGCAATGTTAACATTATCACCATATACAGCCACCTCTCACCACGCACTTGCCTGAACCTTTGCTGGATTCCCCTATTTTTTTCCACACCTGTCAGAGATCCGCATTTTTCAGACGTATGATGATGCTCACGGATCCAGCCAGGCTGCCTTTACGGACAAAGCACCGCCTGTAGGAAGAAATGAAATGCCCAGAACAGGCATTTAAGGCAGATAAAGGATGCCATTGTCACCGAAGCCATGACACGACTACGTCAGATGTTAATCCGTACTGGGAAAATCTGTAAGCAACTCCTTAAGTCTTGCCTAAGCATTCTGATGAGGCTCCATTCACTGAATCCATAAAAAAGATATATTTTTTTTAAAATAATATGAATAATGATAATAATTCATAATGGTATGAATACTATTTTGTACTCCAAACATGAATACAAAGCACCTCTTTTTCAGTTTTGGAGGCCTTTTAAGTTTTTTCACGTGGGAATTTCCACCTACAGATTTCTAAAATTCTAAACACAAAGCGTTTAAACAAACGTTTTCAGGCTCTTTTTGCCTGTGAGAAACTTTCCCATAGTGGTTCTTTACCATAGCACTCGACAGCAGCTCTCAAACATACGATGGGCAGTGCCTTCTCCACAAAGGCTCAGCCAGGAAAAATTGGCACGCTTGAAATAAGAAAGAAAAAATTTATTGCAAAATCTTTCTGGGATAGTTTAGCTTGGGAATAAATTCACCTATCTGGCTCTGGAAAGGGCATTTAGATGGAAATACATAAATCCCCTCCAGATCCAAAGACAGATTGTAACAGGACTTTGAGCTCAGAAGAAGGATTTAAAATTCCATTTTCCAAAGCTCGGTGGGATTTTAGGGAAACCCAAGAGTTGCTTTTTTTTTTTTTTTCCCCTGCTCTCCATTAAACCGGTGCACTCTCTGTGTGCAGCCACAGCACCTGAACCACAAGCTGATCTTGTTTCAGGTTTGATCACTGTGCTACCAGGAAACCTCAAGAAAAAAAACACCTGGTAGATAAAAGGGAGTAAAGGACATTTCCTTCCATCAGAGGCACAGGGTGGTTTAAAGAAAACCAAATGCTTTCAGAACCAAAAAAAAAAAAAAATAAAAAAAATCAAATTTGTGATCACAGTAAAGTAGGAAAACCCAACTTTCCTATTAACATTTGTGTTTTCAAAATTCAACAAAACAACAGCTATAATATTTTAAGCGCGTAATGCTGGATTTCAGTCCAGGGCAAAGTCTAACTCCAATCACGGTGACAATGATCTACCGATGCTAAAAGTCACCAGCTCCAAAAGCAAGTGGCATTTCAGTCAAGAAAGAGTGATATATACATATATATTAAGGGTAATTGCACTAAATACCCCTGGGTTGGGCGAGGAAACGAGGCGACCAGAACACAAGAGGAGATTTTTCAGCATAATCTACAGTCTTTGGGAAAGAGCAATAAACACAATTCCTCTGTTTAATCTCAGACACGTGCTGTTCTTTGAAGACTTCTCTGCAATTCACCCAGAGAACACAGTGCAAGCTATTAGAATAATTACCACTAAAAAAGCAATGAACCAAAATTGCCATTTTACCACCCAATTTCACTCCTATTAATTTTCAATAAATTCATTCACACCTTGGATATTCAGATTATTTTAGAAAGCTTAGACTACATTCTTCCAGTTATTTTTTGTTTATGGGAGAATTAAACACATGGATATTTAAATCATGCTCTAATTTAACCTTTTTTTCCCCTCCAATACAGAATGCCAAACCTATAATATAAAGTGTTATTTATCTTTGTCCCTACAATCTTGATCCCTAGGAAAGGATTTGCCTTGATTTCTTTATTGCCCTGACTCTTACGCCATAGAATCTGCAGTTGGCAGTGCTTTGAACTGAAAGTCACCAATATATTTGGCCAGTTATACACTTGCACGATTTATTTATCCAAGAATTTCTAAATAAATTTGAATGGCAGGGATTACGAGCTGATGAAAAGCTCTTTATTTTAATTAGTCATACATATTTTTCCACTGTTAGAGGAAAACAGTTTAAGAGATCTAGACTGCAACAAAGGATTTGGTTTTTTCTTTTTTTTTTTCTTTTTTTAAATACACAAAAAGGCATTTTTTTCCCCTGAAAATCCAAAGAATAAAAGAATACAAGTGCTGTAACTAATGTGGTGGGACAAGAACATGAGCTGTGTTATGATAATCACCTAAATCCTCTGAATAATAGAAATTATATTAAAAAAACCTGCATACAATATATAGTATACACACAGGCAGTAATTTATATATATAGCCCAGCTACTCCTTTTTTTTGTGAAGGCCTTTAAGTTGTGTGATCACAACCAATATAAATTGCATGAAAAAGCCAACTATTCCATCAGAACACGGTGTGAAGAGTAAAAACTGAGCAGAATTGGCCTTTATTTTTCTTCTTGTGTTACTACAGGAACACTTTAATTTGTTTCCTGACACCACACTGGTTGAAACTGATTGAAAATTTACCTAAAATTAAATATTGTACAGCTCACAACTAGGAAAAAAAGTTACAAAAGCAAGAGGATACAGAGATAATAACTAAAAAGGTAACAAATAGAGCTTAAAGAAAAAGCCCACAGGAGGTCTGTTTAGGAATTACCAACACCAGCTAAAAAGAGACAGAATAAAATTGTAAGAGAATAAGATTTAGTGGAGCTTCTGTTTCATCGCTTCAAAGCTGAGGTCCTGTTTGGGTGGCTTGATGGCAAAGTCAAAGCAGTATTCACTCGAGATGACCATAACGATTTACCCACAAATATAATATTCAAAGGCTCAGAAATGTAAATTAAAGCTTGTGTTTTGTCGAAACGGACAATCCTGATTTCCCAGCTCTCCAAGCCCAAAACCAAGAGGTTGGACAAGAAACACCAGCTCATAAAATGCAGTCAGCTCGAGATGCTTTTTTGTGCAATAATTTAAGATTCCTGCTTTTCTGTGCAGTGATTTCTGTTGCTTAAATTTGACTTCTCCTATCACAATTTGCAGCGTGTGAGGGTAGCACCTCCACAAGCTGAAGTTAACTGTGAGACTACCCTGGAACTATTTTAGAGATATTTAAATAAAGAAGTGCCCACACATTTACTAAGGAAAAAAAAAGGGGGGGGGGGGGGCAAAAATGGTGACTTTTATTTCCTAAAGACTTGCTGAAAGTGCTGAACATCTTAGGTCTTGGAGCATATCTTGGAACATCTTATGTCTCAGCACTTCAAGCAACTGTAATACACACAAGAAGCTCAACGTTGACATGAACCACTGAAATAATGGATTCCAGAATAGCATCAAGGCTGGCTTTTGGAGACTTTTAAAAATTTCCCATCCATTCCCATTACATCAAGTCTAAAATTATATTTTGGGTAAATTGACTACTGCACAGCTCATAAGACTTTTTGCTCGTAGCTGGGTTTGTAGAGTCTTGTGAAGGAAAAAAAATAACCCAAACAACTATCAAAAACAAAACTCCAAACAAAATAAACCAAACCACACACAAAAAAAACAGTCACGAGGACAGAAAACGCAATTATGAGAACAGATGGTTACAGAAATCGACCATGAGATTAAAGATTCCTATGTTTTACTGCCAGTGGCACGATCATGCTTGCTTGGTCAACAGGTGTTATAAAAAGTTTTATAATATTATAAAATTTTGTTGTTTCATTTTTGCTAGGTAATATAACAGACTTTTTGACATATTTCTTTTTTTTTAATAGCTTAATGTTCTTTAGCTTTATGGCTATTCCCTAACACAGTATTTCAGAATAGAGCAGGTTACTGCCATTTTAAATAAATGCAGCCACTTAATCAAACCCTGGGGGACCTTCCCTTGTTTAACCACAAACACACACAATCTGTTCTGTCCTTTCCAAAGTACCAGCATAACCCAAAGAGGAGTTCAAGGGTGAAATCCCAGCCTCAGCAAACTTAGAGCTACATGGATTTACAGCGCCAGCTTCTTTTTTTTTTATTATTATTTATTTATTCAGCCTCACAGATGAAAAGAGATTTCATTCACTGAGTGGTAAAGGGTATTATTTTGCTGGGCCACCAAATGGTTCTAAATTGCTTTATTGAAGCAATTTCGGAATTACAGGTTGAAGTTCCTTTGGAGTTTCGCAGCGACTAAGCACGTTAAGAGCAATCTGACTGGCACAGATGGGATTTTCTTCCTGGAGCCTGATCTACACAGATGAGCCTTAGATGCAGCATGAGAGGAACTAAGCGCTTTGCTCCACTGAAAACAGAAATTGCCGCTGTTTTACCAAAGCCCACCTCAAGAATTCACAGAATTGTCCAGGTTGGATGGGATCTTTAAGATCATCTAATCCAACCATCAATCGAACTCGGATAAAAACCATCACTAAACCACATCACTAAGCACCTCATCCTTTAAATTCCTCCAGGGATGGTGCCTCAACCACCTCCCTGGGCAGCCCATTCCAACGCTTAATAACCCTTCCAATGTAAAAATTTTCCCCAATATCCAGTCTGAATCTCCCTTGGCGCAACTTGAGGCCATATTCAAGCAAGAGCTTGTAATTGTTCTTCCCTGAACCATTTTTTTAAAATCAGTTTACCCAAACTGCGCAAACTAAAATAATAATGAAATGCTGATCTTTGGAGCTGGTTCAAATGCCAAACGCAGGAGGAACCCCTCAAAAAGAGAGAAACGCCCTCAAAGTCCTCTCTCCTCTCAACTGCTATACACTACCCCAAAATATAGTCTGTATCATGGTTTTTAAGGAGGATTTTTCTGGTTTAAGATACTAGCTTGCTCTTGACACACACAATTGCTCTTGACACAGAGCTGAACTTGATGGTCCAAGTCAAAACCCTAAATTTCACCTCACCAGCCACGTCCATGATGAGCAAGAAAAGCTCAAACACCCTCAGACACATGAAGCAGGGCTGCAGATTTAAGTTTAGAGCTTTGTTTTTATTGAATCCTTACCAATGACAACACCTCACCAAACTTCAATACCCGTACTGTGAAGTGAAGTAACTCCACCACCGGCGTTTTCTGCCGGGGCCTGGAAGCTGGAGGAGCAAAGTCCCTCATCAGCTCTTTTCTCACCCAGAGAAACCTGCATTTTTTGTTTTGAAACCGGATTAAGGGTGAAAGCTGAACCGACCCACAAAAAGAGTGACTGTGTCACATGACAAACATGTGGGCACGGGCTTAGATCCCACGGAAAGTCACGAGGCGTTTGCACAATCGCACCAACCTCAGCCCAGCGTGTGCTCTCCTGGCAGGTGATGATCACGTACGTACAGTCTGAGGTTTCCTATACAAAAATATCTTTTAAAAAAAAAAAAAAGATTTTCCCTGTACAAACCTCAGCCCTACCACTAATGAGCAAGATAACGATATTCCAGGGCACACTAAGCTTTGCTCTCATCTTCTCCTCTGCAGGGATTTTTTTTTTTTCCTGGCCTCACTTCCTTTTTCTGCCTATTCCACCCCACCTCCTGATTTCCCTATACTTTCATCCCCATTTCAATTTTTTTTCCCCTATATGAGGTCCCCTGACATCCCCTCCCCCCCCTCCCCCCAAAAAAAAACCCAAAACCAAAACCCAACAAATTTTAGTCTCTTTCATCTTAAATATCACTGCCTGGGACCCTACTCGCACCCTTCATCCCAGCACTCACCCAAACACCCAATTTACAATCTCTGAAGCTTCTAGCGTGGCTTCACCTACCTACAACTTACTCAAAATCACTGCTTCTACTTCATCTTCACTTTCAGCCTTACGGATACCACCAAAAGAATTTCTCATGCTTTTTGTTTTAATTTCTTGTTCCTTTGCAGACTTTTCTTCCATCTAGCCCTTCTGCTCACTGACTTGCACAGTGTCAGCTCTTACAGGTTTGTGTTGTGCTTATCTCAGAGTAAAAAGGAGCTCTGCCCAAGCTTACTCTTTGCCTCCGGTATCAGTTTTTTTCCCTAAAAAAAAAAAATTAAATTCGCACACACATACACGCAGAATTTCACCTCTCTCTCATCTATCTTTAATCTAGCCCTGTCACCTCCAAATTAAATCCCATCCTATTCCTTCGATATTGCCACAGCTGAATCAGTAGTCAATCCTGAACTAAGAACAGAACTCCTGATCCTCCTCATCCCACGAACGCTTTCTGCTTTCTCAGTTACAGTAGATAACACCCTGTTACCCACAATTTGTAACCCTGCATCTCTGCCTCCCTCCTTGTTGACGACATCCAGCAGGAAAAATGCTGGACCACATCAAAGGCAAGCACACCTCTGCTGAGTCCATCCTACTCTGCTGGAGCTGACACCATCCACCCGTGAGCAATTCTGCTATCATTTGCAGAAGTAAGATAGTTCTGGGTTCCCCAGTTCAAGAAGGACAGGGAACTGCTGGAGAGGGTACAGCAGGGGACCACAAATATGATGAGGGACCTGGAGCACCCCTCTTACGAGGAAAGGGTGAGGGACTTGGTTGGACTAGATGATCTTAAAGGTCCCTTCCAAGCTAGACGATTCTATGATTCTATGACTTGGGTCTTTTTAGTCTGGAGAAGAGAAGGCTGACGGGGGATCTGATCAACACCTATAAATACTGAAAGGGTGGGTGTCAGGAGGATGGGGCCAGGCTTTTTGCAGTGGTGCCCAGGGATCAAGAGAAAATGGGCCCAAACTTAAATATAAGAAGTTCCATCTCAACATGAGGAGGAAGTTCTTTCTTGTGAGGGTGGCTGAGCCCTGGAAGAAGCTGCCCAGAGAGGTGGTGGAGTTTACTTCTCTGGAGACATTCAAACCCCACCTGGACACATTCCTGTTGGACTTGCTCTGGGTGGACCTGCTCTGGCAGGAGGTTGCACTGGATGTTCTCCAGAGGTCCCTTCCCTGCCCCCCTCCCACATCATTCTGTGATTCTGTGACAACAAATTCATTTGGCTTAAATAAAAGCTGAGAACAGGGAAGAAACTTGCCCTCAAAGAGACACCCAAGCAAAGTGTTGCCATCTCCCACCTGTTCAAGCATCTAGGTGTCACAAGCTCTCTCTGCTGAAAGGAGGAAAAGTACCAGAGGCCATAAACACAACCAGAACATACAAACAAACAATCAGAACATACAAACAAACAAATGTAATTAGCAATTTAATACATGGAGCACTGCAAACCTAAAAATTGTTTCTTCTGGCCAGGAAGGAGCTGGTCAAAACTAAGCCACAAGATACTTTTGGAAGGACGGAGCGATAAGAAGGGAGGCAGAAAAGTAAAACCCAGGCAAGATTCTGAGCAGGGAAAGTAACGCCTGATGTTGCTGTGTAAACTGTCAGTATTTCATTTGCAAAAGAGTAACATATCTGGAGAGAAAAGCAAGAAAATAGTTTTCAGGAACTCAGCCTTTGATCAAAAGGTCCTTTACACAAAGGAAACTACCGACAAAGTTAAAAGACTGTCCAATACACCAGGAGCAATGTTCTAAGCACCCTGTAAAGCAATGAAAAACGTGTTTTGCTGATAAAAAGAGACTAAAATGCAAGCTACAAATATACTGATCATCTCTTGGTTCCAAACCCTTAGTTTTCCTCTTGCCTCATAAATCCGCTTTAATAGAATTTCTATTCCAGGATACAAAACCCATAAAACAAGCACTCAGCCTCAGAAGAAGTATCAGGCACTGATTAACGCAGCCAGGCAAGAGGTTTAGTGGGGCTTCACGATGGGTTTTGGGGTTGCCAGGCTGCAAAGTGTCAACCTGCAAATTCGTGTTGCCAGCTCCAGGGAAGGCACAAGCACCCAGCTCTCCTCCACAGAGCAGAGAGGTACCTTACAGCTCAAAAATGGGGATTTTTATAGCCCTTGACAGTGCAGCACAAAGAACCACCAGCAGCTGAGATACAAAAGGCTTCGTATCTTACTGCTGACCTCCACCTCCTACATCAAAACAAGCACATGATACAAAAAAAAAAAAACAAACTGCAAAACAACCACATAACCAAATCCACTAAGAAAATAGCCTTTTGTAATCATCTGCTGCCAAGCATCAGCTACTATACTCCAAGATTTCTCAGGAATCCTGACCCACTCTAAGTTCAGAGGACGGCTAACGCTTCCCTGGCATTCACCTCTCATTTTGCAGAAGCTCCACCTGCAGAGGTTTTTCACAAGGTGCTAACAATTGCCTTTTCTTCCAGCTTACAAAGCAGCTTACCAAAGAAAATACAGGGTCTTGGATAGTTCTTTCAGTCCAAGCTTAAAGGCAGCTGAAATAGTGGGGGTTTTTTAAGCTGCTCATTAAAAAATTTAAAATTTGTACGCTGTATTTACAGCTATTTCCAGGCTACAGTCAGTAAAATATCTGTAGCATTAGTGGAGCAGAAGTTATTCTTATATCTTCATTTAGGGATGGTCCTAGTGAACAAAAGGTTTTTTAATACAATAAAAGCTATTTTACTTAATAGACTTCTGCAATTATTAGTCACGAAAGCATACATCTTAAAAAAACAAACAAAAATCCCATCCTTACCAAACCTGTGTCTGGGAGTGGAGAATTTTATCCTTCTCTAACAGACAATCCTCCAAACTCCCCAAATAGCTGTAGAAACACACATTTGATGTTGCTTCTCTCCACATACCACCAGATTTTACAAAAGTCCCATTTTGATTTTAAAAACTAACGTTGCAGGACAATGTCAGCCGAGGTCCCCAATACACAGAATTGAAACTGGAGAACAAGCCAGGATGAAGACAGCTGCTTGGAGAGTGAAAGCATTCTAAGAAAACACCACCTGACACCTATAAAAAAAATGGCTGTAAAACATCCCTCTTCAACTGGGAGGGCAGGCGAGGGCTGGATAATCCAAGAAAATACAAAGAGAAGACCCACTATAAAATATCACTCATTGTCATGTCCACAGAAGAGCAGAAGCAGCTCAACTCCAAGTTACTCACTTATCTGGAAGGCTACACTAATCATTTTCATCCTCTCGCGCTCTCTTTGCTAGTTCTACAATGCTAATTAAATAAGTCCCAGAGGTCACAAGGTAAGGATAAAATTCTCAGTAATTAAGCTGCTCAAATTGTAACTCAGTCTGATATTTCCTGACGTTACGAATGAATCCTGAGATGAGCATAAAATTTTCAAGACATGGGGTGAAAGGAATATTTCAGCCCATGCCGAGGTACAGTCAACGTTTCCTGGTCATGACGACACCACAACAGCTGAAAAACTGTCGGTGCGTTCGGTGTTGTAGCTGGGAGATAGGAGCCTTCCCTCAAGTACAGCACATACGGGGGGGGGGGGGGGGGGGGGGAAGCAACAAAAAAA
>JAOQGH010000040.1:3338460-3350651 GCA_025769975.1 Gallinago jamesoni
GGGGGAAGGAACAACAAAACAGGTGAGAACAACAAAGATAAAAGCTTTTTGACCTTTTCTCTGAACTGAAAAACGTGAATCAGCAGAAGCAGACAGCAGTTTCTGCACTCTTTAACATGCACCTCAGAGTATTTACGTCAGCTGTGGTTATTAAACCTCATGTTCCTGGGATCAGAGAGTGAGACTCTCTTCCCTTACTCATGGAATTTGCTCCTGTGGGATCTAGTACGCCACGACTGGCACCCTCCCACCCTACAGCAAGCCAGCATCGTAGCTAGATACCCTCTGGATCCAAAATTACATGCACCCTGTCAAAGAGGAATAATTTGGGAATAACAGCTACACCACGGCCTTCAAAAGATGAGGTGGAATCCTTGGAATCTGACCTTGCTGGAAAGAATGGGAGAAAGGCAAGAGAACTTACACAGGGAAGATAGGCAAGGAAACATGTGAGTGAAGGGGGATTTAGAGCAGAAGACACTGGCAGACCCTTCAAACACCAGTTTATCTTAGTCTTGTGAATGAGTAGACTCGCTAATAAGACTTGAGCTCTCTCCTTAATCAGCTTTCTGAGGACTAAAAAATATCCCCATCATTAGTCTTCTCAGGCCCGTGAGTTTATTTCTCCCCTGTCCAGCACTTGCTTCTTGCTGCTAACCTCTGGGAATTTCTCCTTCCACCCATCAGAAGCCGTCTGGGCGCATGCTGTCATTTGCAACATCTGCTCCTGGGGCTTAAGGAGGCTTGAATCAGCTTCCAAAATGGACAAAGCACAGGGTCAAGAAATTAAACCTTTAAGCTGCTGATGAGCACAGCCTCCTGCTCCCGGTAACGGGAGCAATCCTGCCTCACCTGACAGCTCTGCTGGCTCGCTCCCCTCGGCACCGTTACAAGAGGGACGGCAGCAGTTCCCTCACCCCTTGGATGACCTGCATCTTCTCCTTCCAGTAACCACGTGGCAGACGCACCAAGTACCAGGATAGTGTCTATGGCTCGGCTGCTCACTCTGCTCCTCAACATTTTGCCTTGTCCCTGAAGGAACGCACTTGGAAAGCAAGTTCTCAGGGACGGAGGGTGAGCACAGCTTGTCTGTTCCAGGGAAACCCCGGGAGAAATTCCCCGCCAAAGGAAGAGGGAGAAGAGCTGAGGTACCTGCTCTCCTTCCATCTCTGTTCTCCAAGGTTCCCTCTCCTCCAGCAAAGCACAAATCCAAAGGGAAGGATGGCAGAGGGAGTGTGTCACCACCTCACTTCCAAGGTGTGGGAGTGAAGCAAATACCTGACTATTGGAAGGGTATGAAGTAAGGTGTGAAGTGCATATCCAAGATGCCTGTTGCATTCCTTCCAACAGAAAGGAGGAGAAGTCCTATTTCATGCTCCCTCCCAGTGGACCAGTGATGGGGAAGGGAAGACGAAGCACAAAATCATCTTCTTCCCAGTGGAGAGGACAAGGGTAGCAGAGGGGAAGCCAGGTATCAGCCCTCTTTTCCATCCTTCCCCACTGAAGATGAAGGATCAGAAGCGTGTGTGTGGCGGGGAGGCAGCGGACAAGGAATTGCTGTTTCTACCCTGCTCCTTCTGGATGAAAGGTGTGCATCTTGAGGGAAAGGAGAGTTTAAGGCATATATCCACCCTCACTCACCCTTTGTTTAGGAAAAGGAAAGCATAAACAAGAAGGTTCTCCATCACCTTCCCTCCTGCTTTCTTCTGCATGCGTCAAGAAATGAGAAGATGCCCAGATCCCCCTGTCCTCCAGGTGTATGGGCACCAGGGGAGGGCGAGAGGGAAAGATACCCAGTTCCTTTTGCAGCTGGAAGTGGCTGAAGAGATACCCAGTTCACCCTTTTCCCATGTCTAAGACTCAGAAGATACAGCCTACAGCCATGTGTGTGTGTGACACCACCACCCCCACACCCCCCAATACAGACTACAGCTCTGTGTGTGTGACACCCCCAAAACACAGACTACAGCCAGTCCTTCTTCCCTCAGGTATGTTGAGCGCTCAGGGTCCCCTCTCCCTGGAGAACCATTTGTCCTGTACCCCTCACCCCCAAGGGCGTGTGTCCAGCCCTCCGGATACCCGGGCTTGTGGGATGGGGAGTGCTCAGACCCCCATTTACCTATGGGGGTGCACTGGAGGGGCAGAAAGGGCTACCTGGTGTCCCCATGAGGTCTGGGGGGGAAGTGGTGGTTACAGGACACTGAGTACAGTGTCTCTGTATGCACAGGGAATGCCCAGCATCCCTTTTTGGGGACAGCGGGAAGTGAGAGACAGCCCAGGTACCCCCCAGGGTCTTGGTGTGACAATACTGAGATCCCCCAAACGTCCTGGCAGCAGGGGAAGAGGGGTCCCCGCGGGAGGGGACAGGTGGGAACAGGACTTCCCCTGCCAGGGTCCCCACGAGAAGAGAAGAGGGGAGACAACCCGCGGGAGGGGAAGAGGGGGGGACACCCCCGACGGGGTCTCTGAGGGACAAGAAGGGGGGAACACCCCGCGGGAAGGGAAGAAGGGTAGACATCCCCCAGGAGGGGAAGGGGAGACACCCCTACAGGGGTCCCCGCGAGAGGGGAAGGAGGGGGGGTGGTGTCACCCCCACCGGGGTCCCCGCGGGAGGGGAAGGGTGTCACTCACGGTTCCAGTAGACGGGGTAGCTCTCGGCGCTGGCCACGTCCACCTCGTAGAGCCCGCTCCTCACGCAGACCGGCTCCACCGCCTCGCCCTCCCGCGGTTCCCCGGGGCCCCCGGCGGCGGGTCCGAGGGCGCGGTAGGCCAGCTCGATCCGCAGCGAGTCGTAGCCGATGAAGGGCTTCCAGGTCTTTCGGTCCTCCCGGTAGAACCAGCGCACCTCCTCGGCGCCCAGCTCCCGCACCACCTCATAGCGGGGCCGGCCGCCGCCGGGCCGCCTCCTCTCGGGCAGGGCGGCCGCCGCCAGGGAGAAGCCGCTGCCGCCGCTCTCGCTGCTGCCCAGCCCCGCTCCTTCTACCTCGCTTCCCTCGCCGCCAGTGCCGGTGGAGTAGCGCAAGGAATCGGCCGAGTCGAAATCGCCGCCGCCGCCGCCGGCCTCGTCGCTCAGGCTGGGCTCCCGCGGCGGGGCGGCCTCCGGCTCCCCCTCAGAGGAGGAGGTGGAGAGGGCGGCGCGGAGCAGCGGCGGGGGGCGGCGGGGCGGGCGGCCGAGGGGATGCTGCACGCCGCGGCTCCCTGCCACCGCTTCTTCTTCTTCCTCCTCCTCCTCCGCCGCTTCCTCCTCGCCGCGGGCCGCTCGCTCGTAGTAGCCGCCGGCTACTTCACCGGGCAGCTCCCAGGCGGCCTGCGGCGAGGCGGGCTCGGGGTAATCCATGCCGCAGCGCGCCCGGCCCGGTGGTGCCGCCTCAGCCCGCCCCGCCGCCGCCTCCTCCTCCTCCTCGCTCCCCCCCCCCCCCGCCGCCCTCCTTCCTTCCCTGCCGGACCCGCCGCTGCCGCAGCCGCCGCCGGTTCCCTCCGGGCGGGGGCGGTGCCGCCTCGTCACGCGCGGCGCGGCGCGACGCGGCCGGGGGCGGGGCGGAGGCACGCGGCCTGCGGGCACGCGGGGGCGGGAACGGCGCGTGGGGGGCGAGCGGGGACACGGCCCGGGGAGGGTGATGGGGGGGGGGGGGGGCAGGGGGCAGGCCTTCAGAGGCAGCTACAGGCCTGTGGGGGGTGTGTGACACCCCCAAAACACGGACTGCAGCCCTGTGTGTGTGTGTGTGTGACCCCCCAGACAGCCTACAGCCTCCTCTGTATGTGTATGTGACACCCCCAAACACAGACTGCAGCCCTGTGGGGGGGTGTGTGTGACACCCCCAGACAGTCTACAGCCATGTGCGTGTGTGTGTGACACCCTGAGACAGTCTACAGACCCGTGTGTGACACCCCCAAACACAGCCTACAGCCCCTCGTGTGTGAGACACACTCAGACACAGTCTCCAGCTGTGTGTGTGTGACACCCCCAAACACAGACTACAGTCTGGGGGATTGGTGTCTGTGTGTGAGACACCCCAACACTCATTCTGTTGCCTTGGGGGGCTTTGTGACAGCCCCAGCACTCATCCTGATGCCCTGTGGGGGTACCTGACACCCCCAGCACTCATACTGCTGTCTTGTAGGGGGGTACTTGACACTCCAACACCAGTCCTGCTGGCCCTGGGGGGGTACCTTCAACAATTCCCCTACACCCAGGGGGAAGGTAACCTGTTTATCTCTATGTGCGGGGGGGGGGTGTGTGTCACACTAGAGTGTCACAGCGATCCCCCTGGTGTGTGCACAACCCTCCCCCCCCACGCCAAGGAAACCCTAGGGGTTGACAACCCTGTGCAGGGTAACACCGTGCATGAGATGTCCACCCCCAGGGAGACACCCCCACAGCCCGGCAGGGAGAGTTGCTGTGACACCCCTGCTCCCTCCAGCCAGGTGTTTCACGGTTGTTTCGGGGTGCGTGAGACCGGCATACCCCCAAACACACTCTGCAAAGTCATCGGGGGACAATAACCTGGGGTCACCCACATGTGCGAGATACCCCGCTCCTCCAAAATTTAGCTGCGCCCCCCGCCCCAAAATCAGAGGGAAATGGGGTTCACCTGTGCTTGTTTGTGTGTGTGAGTGAGAAAACACCCACCTCCGTCCCCAAGACACACCTGGCACTCAGCAGGAGGGGGTGTTGAGATGCCTATCGGTGTGATAACACACCTGGCAGCCTGTAGCGGGAGACACCTCCCCTGTCCCCACACACCCCCTGCGGCCGAGTGAGGGGCAGTGACTGATCACCCCCCTGCCCCACACCTCCCTCCTTTCTCATGGGGTGAGGGTTGTTGCGCGTGTGGGAAAGAGAGAGACTCCCAGAAACACACCCCAGCTTACTGGGGTGGGGTCACCTGTTTATGAGACACCCCCCACCACCACCACCACCTTTTTCGCAACCTTCCCGGAAGGACGGAGGCAGTGAGAGGGTTTGTGAGTGATACTCCACCTCGGTTGCACCTCCAAGGGCGAGGGACCTGATACCACCATGCTTGTCACATCTGTGGGTACAATGTCCCCATCGTGTAGAAATCACGGCCAGCTCAGGGTGCTGGTCTGCAACCACTGGCCCATGTACACCCCACAGCCTGATGGGGGGCTGTGGCTGTGCATTGAACCCCTAATTGCATACATCCCCCCTTTCTCCTAAGGGGAGAAGAGGGGAAGAGACAACTGGATGTCACCTCTGAAGGTGAATTACCCCCAAACACCTGATTCTCTGTGTTGGCCTGCGGTGGATCACTGGGTTGTACCCCACCTAAAAGAAGAAGAAGCCAAGGAATGTCTGTGTGTGTGTGTTTGTGTACAGTCAGGATGCAGGAATGAAAGTTGGTTTGAGTGTCATGTACATTTGTGTGCCCCCACCCCTAAATGTCTATGTGTGTCCTCCTCCTTGACATACAGCAAAACCCCTCTCACAGCCCCATACGTGGGGAAAAAACAGGGCACAGAGCGTGTGGTCATAGAATGGTTTGAGTTGGAAGGGACCTTAAAGACCATCCAGTTCCACCCCCTGTCCTGGACAGGGACACCTCCCACCAGACCAGGTTGCTCCAAGCCCCTTCCAACCTGGCCTTGAACCCCTCCAGGGATGGGGCAGCCACAGCTTCTCTGGGTAACCTGGGCCAGGCTCTCACCACCCTTACAGCCAACAATTTCTTCCCCAGATCTCATCTCAGTCTCCCCTCTTTCAGTGTAAAACCATTACCCCTTGTCCTATCACTACACAGTCTTATAAAAAGTCCCTCTCCAGCTTTCAGTTCCCTCCATCTCCTACACCTTCTGCTTCTCTCCATCCTACGTCCTCCCGCAACAAGGGGACTTCTGTGTATTGCGTGGCGTCGTACATCCAAAAATAGGCTTGTGCCCTCCCTCCTACGCCCGCTTTCAGCCAGGGAATCCTGTTAATGGAGTGTGTTTAAAACACCAAGAGAGGCCACGCTGAGTCCAGGCTGGAAGGGTGGGTGAAGCTTTTAAAAATGTCCAGCGGTCTGTTGTTTCCCTGAGTCATTAAAATCACATGGAAAGGCTACACGAGGATCCTTGAGTGCACCAGCAACACTTTTCCATCCTAAAAGCTCCAAGAACTCTGTTAGCATTCCTGAGCCCCCACTGCTGGAGCTTTGTGAGTGATGTCCTACCTTTTCAAATGGAGAAAGAGAGGAAGGAAAAAGAGGTGAGAAAAACAAGGTACAAGCAAGAATTCAGAGGAGGAGGCTGAGTTGGGGAGTTTGACCACCTTGCTTGAGTGATGGGGATGATGATCTCTTTGTTTAACTTATCCTTTGCATTTCTAATTAACTCCACGAGGTAATCTCTCCGTAAAGCCTGTCCCAGGTTTTCCTCCACAGTGGGGAAGAAAAAGGGGATGTTACTTACCTCGTAGATTGCTTTGAAGATTGTTGGATTCTCACTTTTTATCCTCATTTCCATCAAAGCCAGGGGGATTTCACCATCTTTTCTCATTCTAAAAGTGTTTCACCCTTCTTCGTGTTACCCTACTCAAATTCTTCCTCCTTTTGCTCCTTGTCGGAGGTCAAGGAAGATTGTCCAAATGAACAAGGCACACTTTAAATGCTGTCTACCCTTTTCATATATTCTTTCAGACAATTTGATTTATTTCTTGACGTGCATTTCTGGACATATGGGTCTGCTCTACATAAACAACCTTCTTGTGCACAGTTTGCAGAAAACAGGCGGAAAGACCGAGCGCTGGTGGTTCCTCATCATCAAGCTGAACCACAACACGTGGTTCCCAATGGGACTGTTCTTCATTACAGTCATCTCGGAGACCCACGGAGACACACAGCCTGAAAACTGATTTTTTAAAGGCCAAGTGAAGGGATTCCAGAGCCTGGAGCTCCTCCCAAAAGAGTCCCCATGGCTTTCACTTGGATTTTGTGAGGAAGGTCTTTGCTGGGGTAGGCTGGTGCGAATGAAGTTGAGACCCCAGACCTCTCTCATTTGAGCTCAGAAAAGGAATATATTTTTTTTCCTGTTATCAGTGAGCTCACAGGTGTGGAGCAGCTGGAAAGTTTCTGGCATGACACAGGACTCAAGTTCCATCACCATAGAAATAACGGAAAACGAAATATAAGACCAAATTTAAAACTTCATTTACCATCAGTGGAGGGAAGTTTCCTTACAGTGGAATACATGTGGAAGGATGTGTCTATATGGAAGTTGTAAAGGGAAGTTACATTTATTTGAAATGTCATTTGTGTAGAACCTTCCATGCAGACAGTGGGTGCTGTGATCCTCCCATCATGAGACCTTCGCAGAAGAATTCCATAGCCATTCCATTCCATATGTGTTTCCTGTCTGCAGAGTTAACACAGTTGGGAATTTCCTGGAAAAGAGGTACCACGAAGACCTCCCAAGGACCTCCCTTTATCCAAGAGAAGAAGAGCTACCATGAAAGTAGGGAGAAAGGGCGTAATTGAAAGTACATTGCATTGCAGAACATCTCTGAATACCTTCCAGTTTTTAACATCACTTAAAAAACATTACATGCACTAGAACCTGACTCTGAATTTCCTCCAGCAGCTTTGTCAAAAAAAAAAAAACCCAGCAATGCCTTTTTTTTTTTTTTTTACCCTGTTCCTTTGCCCAAAGTTGCTGTTTGCTCCTTCAGCCGCAGCATTTGGCTGGAATTAGCTCACTACAAATGTCCCTGCAGCCCAGTTTCTCCCAGTGCCGCTGCTTTCCAGGGTATGGACTAATGGTACACCCATGGTATGCACTTCTGCGTTTCGAGATGATGTCTCTATGACCCTGCTCTCTGCTGGGTGACTGTTCTGAACTGCAGGACCTTGCTTTTGCCTGTCCTAAGATTTCCTTTGACTAAGCTCCTTTTACCGAGTTCTCCTAATTATCCCGTCCCAGCAGCCTCGGTTTGCAAGACAAGCTACTCCCATTAGTGCAATTTTAATTAGTGTAGTCACTTTTGAAACGCTCACAAACGATGCAATCATCTTGTATTTTCTTGCAGATCCTAAATAAAATACAATGAAGTGCACAAGTGCAAGTGCCTGCAGGAGTCCATTAGAAGCAATCTTTATTCATTGATGAATCCTTTATAACAAAGCCATTTTAAGATCTTTCCATTAGCTATTTTTAAACCATTTATTATGCACTCATATTGATTTTGTATATTTTTTTTTTTTTTCTTCCTCAGATCTGGATGCCGCGCAGCACTGAGTCAACACCACTAACTGCTATCAGCTGTACCCGTGATTTTATTCAAGAACAAGATGAAATTTGTTCTTTGACAGTTTCCCATGAAAACTGCTGATTGCTCTCTCATCACATCCCCGCTCTCCACCTCCTTATTAATTGCTACGAACCACTTCATTATCCCGAGGTCAGGAGCGGCGTGGGACCCACCGGTCACAGATTACGTGGGCTCGCCTCAGTCACACTTTCCAAATATTGACACAGCACTGGTTTCCTCCTCAGAAATGGTCTCCTGGACCGTTGCTGAACACTCACGTTCCCACCTTATGGAGAACAGTCCTCTGAAGAACCAGCCCTTAAAATACCCTCGTGCTAGTCCTCTAGACGCGCTGCTTCTGTAAACTGCCCTGTTTGATGTTCTTTTTCAAGTTGCTTGAACAGGAGGCGTTTCATCATCATTATATAATGGGGAAATGGCATCCAACTTTGTCCCAAATACAGGCAGGATATATTTATCAAACACCATGTCTGCTTTTTTTTTTTTTTTTTTCAGTTTCACAGCTACCCAAATACATTTGGATACACTGAGAGTATTAGTATTTGGGCTCCGCTAAAATATTGTTCATCCAATTAAACAGGGTTCCAAAAAATCTTTGCTTACAACGTGGTATTTTCCGCACAGGGAACATTAACTCCCTGGCTCTTTTGGAGGAGACTTTGGTCGACTGGGTTAAAAATCCCCCTTGGGAGTGTTTCACCCCGCTGTCAGACCGGGGAGGCTTCTCTGCTTGTTTATGTTTTTCTTTTCCTTGAACACCAGCACTTTTGGTACAGCTCGTTTGCCAAGGTCAAAAGTGCCTTTCACTAAATCTGAAATGTTCTTCCAAAGCCACATCTCCACATTTCTTTACCCCTGCTGCAGGCAGCAGCAGAATATACCCCTGGCTCTAAAAGACAAGAATTAGGGGGTGAGGAGAGGGTCATTTTTGTATTATAAGATACTGTGGCTCTCGATGCAGCATTGTTAAATTGTACAGGAATTTTTTTTTCCCCTTTTTTTTTCTTTCTTTTCCATTTTTTCCAGGGCAAACAAAGGAAGAAAGGAAAGTAATGATCCCTGGAAGAGATATTTACCCTTTCAGACTTTGATATTGGGTGAAGCCCTGGTGCTAAGCGTTCCCCTACGTGGAGGTAAGACTCTCAGAAATCTTTGCCAGGATTTGCAAAGAAAAGGAGCCGTGCTGCTGGTGTGGGACCAGCCACCACGTCTCCTCCTGGCTCCTGCTTATCTTTTGCTGCATCTCCAGGGGTACGGATTCTGCCCTTCTTCCCGGTGTCAATGAGAATGGGGCAACTTGTTCAACTAGGCAGATTGGGGTTGGTGGGACTAAGGGAAGAGTGTCTGAGGGTGAGTCTGTCTGCTATCACGTGAAATAATATTGTCGTAGAGATGCTGGATGTGAATTGTTGCTCCTTTTTTCTCTAAAAAAAAAAAATAAATCCCAGCCCTGAACTTGTTCCCCTGGTAAAGAAGGGGTCAAAGATGTGAAAGATATAGAAGCATCAAATGGAGGGACTGGTCTTAGTCTTCCAGCCAAGATCCCTTCTGCCACCTTCTGAGGACTGTTAAAAAATTTAGTTGCAGGGTAGGCTCACTTACTGAAATAATGTTCTGTGTGTGTGTGTGTTATCCATCTCATAGAGATGAAGAAAAAGCCTCTCTCATAAATGTGACTGCGATCCAGATGTCTGTGTCCAGCAGCAGAGAGTCCTTCAAACCCAGGTGTTTCTCCTCACCGAGCATTGATGTAGCCCATCTCCAAGGATGCCGAGAGCTGCTCTGTGTACACGCTGTCCTGTAAATGATGTCATCCATTTCTAGGACATTTCACTTCCAGAGTATACTTTTCCAAGAGAGTTTTGTCAGATGTCCCTTGGCTCTGGGATTGGGGAATTTCCCAGTATTAGAGGGGTTGCTATCAATGATTTTTTTTCACCTTGCTCAGGTGTTGAGCACATGGAGGAAAAGAATGTGAAAAATGTAGTTCTTGAGGTATTTTTTCCCTCCACTGTACCAGGATGCAGAAGGCGCCTGAAGTCCCACTTTCTCCAGGTCTTTCGTTTAGCCAGAGCTATTAAAATATAATCTGAGAGTAAATACATTTATTTCCATGGATGGTTGGTTGTTTTTTGTTTTCCTTTTTCTTCCTGATGAGATACCGTGAGTGTGGACACATGGGAGGCAAATGAGTTTTGTAGATCCAAGAGCACTAAAGTTGACACAGGTAATTTTTGCGAGAGAGAGAGGGGTGTTGTGTAACGTTCTGCTAAGTGTTGATTGTGGACTGGACCAGATTAAGGTTGAAACCAAGGGCTCTGTATTCATACTGTGCCAACCACTACGCCAAGAGGTGAGTCACACAGAATCACAGAATCACATGGGGTTGGAAAGGACCTCTGGAGATCATCTAGTCCAACCCCTGCCAAAGCAGGTCCACTCAGCAGGTTGCACAGGAACGTGTCCAGGTGGGGTTGGAAGCGCAAATACCTTCCAGAAGAAACCATCTCAGACCTTTGGGAAAAAGGAAACCTTTTCCTTTCTGTGGACACTGAAGTAAAGAGTAGGAGGCCACTGTCTCCACACACCTTGAGGTTGGCTGTCAGAAAGGATACATACAGCACAAGCTCGAAGTGCTGCAACAAAAAGAAAAAAGCCCTTTATCTTACACAAAAAAAAACCCCAAACAACCTGTCTGGTGAGTGTCTGAAAAGCCAAGAGGTGGTTACAAGTTGTCAAAAACTCCCGTAGGTAGAATTATAAGGGAACAAACCAAAAATCGTCCTTCATTCATTTGTGAGAAGGTTGGTGTACACAGAGGTGGGGTAGGAAGGGCTTTGTAATGTTGTGGGGTTGTGAGTTCACAGGGAAGGGTCCCAAAAGCAGGAGCAGATGGGGAATGGAGGAATGGGGCCAATCTTTTTTCAGTGGTGTCCAGGGACAGGACAAGAGGAAATGGGCACAAACTTGAACATAAGAAGTTCCATCTAAACATGAGGAGGAACTTCACTTTGAGGGTGGCAGAGATGCTGCCCAGAGAGGTGGTGGAGTCTCCTTCTCTGGAGACATTCAAACCCCACCTGGACGCATTCCTGTCGAGCCTGCTCTGGGTGGACCTGCTTTGGCAGGGGGTTGGACTAGATGATCTCCAGAGGTCCCTTCCAACCCCATAGCATTCTGTGATTCTGGGAATTTTGAAGCCCTCTGTAGCAGAGTCTTGAGACACAACACAAATGTTTCGTCTCATAATGACACCTGAAAGCATTGCTGGAGTTGCAGGACCTTGGGAACACTTGGCACGAAAAATAACTCCGGGGTCACTGTCAGTGCAATGGTGTGTGAAATCCTGGCTTTTCTGAGAACGACGTGAGTCCTGCCATCGGTTTCAGCAGGGCTAAAAATTCACCCGCTCCTTGTGGTTCACCCTTTCCCCTCCCAAGTGTTTATGATTGTCCATTGATCACAATCCAGTGGATGTATTTCTGGCTCAAACTGGAGGTAACACTTATGCGTGATGAATCATAGGAGATAGAAAATGTATTGCCTAGTCCTCGCAGTACATGCTGTTCTGAGGGACATACTTAACTTCAAGCATGAGAGCAGTAATGGAAATACTCATGTAAAGTCCATGACTGTCTTAAATATCTTACTGAAAGTCTGATTGAAAAGACCTTTAAGACTCCAGGTCACTGTGTCCAGCTCTGGAGCCCTCAGCAGAGGAAGGACATGGAGCTGTTGGAGCGGGGACAGAGGAGGCCACGGAGATGCTGGGAGGGCTGGAGCCCCTCTGCTGGGAGGGGGGGCTGAGAGTGTTGGGGGGGTTCAGCCTGGAGAAGAGAAGGCTCCGGGGAGGCCTTCGAGCCCCTTCCAGTCCCTCAAGGGGCTCCAGGAGAGATGGGGAGGGACTCTGGATCAGGGAGGGGAG
>JAOQGH010000040.1:3355721-3372934 GCA_025769975.1 Gallinago jamesoni
CAGGACTATCCCCATCCCACCCCACCCCAGGGAGCCGTGCTCTCCCCGCAGGGACAGCCCATGTGGGACCCTGTGAGTGCTGCGGCTTTGGGAGGAAGGGAAGGGCTCAGGGCTCCGGCACCGGGGCAAGGAGTTCTCAGGATCCCAGCCAGTGAGGGAGAGGGACAGAGAGGCAGAACTCCTCAGCAAACTTTGTAATTTCTGTGGAATGTGCTGTTCCTGGTATGAAATAACCCTGTTGGTAGCTTGGGTCAAGTGCCCAGGTCTCGCTCCTCCTCATCCCCACACCTGGGGAGCTGGAAACACTGAGACCTTGGAACCCACACCCCAGAGCTGGGGATGAAGTACATATTTTCACCAATTCAGACACTAGAGTCTTCTAAAAGTGCAGTTTCCATCCATTTTCATTAGGAGAGAAAGTCCTGTGTCACTCCAATCAGGACATTATTTCACTCAACTGTTGTTACCTGAGACACCTCTAGCAGCTGCCTTCTTCACCCATGGGGACAACATGTGGTCTTTTCTCCCTCCTTTACCCCAATCTTGCTGTGGGTTTTCCTCCAGCCCTGTTGCAAAAGTCACAGCAGGCTCTTCTCAGATGTCCCCATCCAGTGGCCTGGAGGCACGAAACTGGTGGTGGGAAGGTTGCCCCACATCGAACACTCAGCCCTCTCACCACCTCCGCTCCTGAGAGATGAGACAAGGGAGCCCAGGCGGAGGGAGGGCAGGTCCTCAGTGCCAGGGGATGGCAAGACAAGGCAATACAAAGAGCAAATACAGTCACCATGAAAACAAACAAACCTCTTTACACCGCAGGTCAACAGAGATCATGAAAAGCATCTCCATAGAGCCTGCTCCTTCCTTAAGGCCATCAGAGACCACTTTAGTGTATGTAGAAAGACAACTCTAGGCAACAAATTTTGGGATCTCACAAAATCACTGAATCACAGAATGCTATGGGGTTGGAAGGGACCTCTGGAGATCATCTTCTCCAACCCCCTGCCAAAGCAGGTCCACTCAGAGCAGGTCCCACAGGAACGTGTCCAGGAGGGGTTTGAATGTCTCCAGAGAAGGAGACTCTACCACCTCTCCTGTTCCAGGACTCTGCCACCCTCAAAGGGAAAAAGTTTTTCCTCATGTTGAGATGGAATTTCCCATGTTCCAGTTTGTGCCCATTGCCCCTTGTCCTGTCACCGGGCACCACTGAGAAGGGTCTGGCCCCATCCTCTTGCCACCCACCCTTTGGATATTGCTCAGCATCAATGAGGCCCCCGCTCAGTCTGCTCTTCTCCAGCTGAACAGCCCCAGGTCTCTCAGCCTTCCTCATCAGAGAGATGCTCCAGTCCCTGAGCACCTTCATAGCCTCTGATGGAATCTCTCCAGTAATTCCCTGACTTTCTTCTAGGTCCCTTCCAGCTTTCTTCTAGGCTGATTTCAACCTCGCTTAATTGGTTTTTAGGATCTGAAATGCCTTTCATATCACAATGTTGTTTACACACAAAGATGCTCACTTATTTTGGAGCCTGCTTCCTCCCCTTTCAGCAACAACATAGCTGATGATTCAGAAATGCCTGGTCAAGTTGGAACACATCTAGCATGTCCAGGAAGCTTTAATAGCTCTCAATAAATATGATTATGAACAATTTAAAGGCTTTAACCAAGACGGAGCATCACCGTGCTGGTGCTGAACAGAGAGGTGCAACCATGTTTGCCCCCCAAAACGTGCAAGCTCTAAGGAGAAACCCAAAAATGAGGAAAAAAAGAAGTGTTTTAATAAGTTGGCAGAGTAAAGTGAGGCACCAAATGACTGGATGGTTTGTGGGAGGGCACAGGGAGCCCTTGCAGTCTGGACATGAATCCAGAAGGTATCTAACTGCTCTCCAAGCCTTCTGGCAGTGAGAACTTTGCACAAATAACAGCCGTTCCCTCTCTCACATCCTTCTTCAGGGCCCCTCTTGAAGAAGGAGTGGGGAAAAATCTCCACGATTCAAACAGCACTGCAAGAAAGGGCTGAGGGAAAGGGCTGGGGTCTCCTGCAGCCCCACGTCAGGCCCATCCTTCTCCCCTCTTGGCAGGAGGAGAAAGTTAATGCTGGGGAGAGAGGAGATTGATGCACAGACCTTTCGCCCGGGTCAGGGAAGGCACAACCACGTCCTTGCTCTGCAAGAGGCAAGTTCAGACATTTTTGAGCACAGCTAAGCTGGCTGCATTTCTGTGTTAGATAAACACTGATTGATAAAAAGCTGCCAAGGGTTTAAACAACTGGCTTAGGAGTCTTCTTTTTTTTTTCTTTTTTTTTTTTTTTCCTAGGCTTTGCAAGTTTTTCTCCTTGCAAGGCCATCCCAAGCATTTGGAACCCATCTGTAGTGACCGTGCATCCAACGTTGTCCAAAAGGACGTGATGGAGGGATCAGAGGTCTAAACTTCCTGTCCCCTGTGGCTCCTTACAAGCATCATTAAGAGCAGCCTTTTCAAACTTAGGCTGTGATGATGAGACGCTGCTATTTTTTTCTTCCTCACCTCATCTCCACGTTTTCATTTCCAGATTTGCCCACCAGCGGAGAGAACCGCTCGTGGAAAGACAGCCCTTCATCCCTGTTGGTAAAATGTTGATTTTTATTTTATTTTTTTTTTTCGTGTCATGTGGCTTCTGTGAAGCACCACCGGGAAATATTACAGTGAGTGCCTTCAGAAATCCAATAGAAATGTTGGTAATAGGTCCAATTACAACGTCTCAGCACTTATCTGAGTCTCACAGAAAAAAAAATCTGTACGTTTCAGATGTACCTTTGGTCTCTGCAGGAATCTGACTGTTTAAATGAAAGAAAGACGTACATAAGCAATTAGAATCCCTTCTTTTGTGGGATGTTTTCTTTCTAAGATGACCAATGTCCTAAAGGCATCATTTGCAGATATAATAATAAAAAATACCTATTCTAGGTAGTGTTGAGTAGTATTCCTGAGGAATTGGAACTGCACCCAAATCCTTGCTCCGCACACAGCATTTACCTTATTTTCAGTCCAAAAATGGTATCAGATAGAATTTTTTGAAGGTCAATGACCGCAGATTGAAATTTTCCTATTAGGCAATGTTAATCAGATTGAGGCTGATCTAATCAAAGATGTGAGGAGCCGGCTTCAGCTCTGCTTGGCAGCCTGAAACCTACTAATCCAAGTGCCACAGATGCCGAGACATTCCTTCGTACGGCAGGAGCCAAGTCCTGCAAACTGCCAAGTGCTTCCTCTGAAATTCATGGGAACTGGGAGCCTGTGGCACCTGGCAAGACCAAGCTTTTTGCAAAAGCCCCTTTGGAAAGGACAGGGTTTGCATACCAGGACCTGGTACAATAAACTGCCTGTGGCCCCAGTCTCACCGTTTGCCAGCAGGAGCTGAGAGCAGGATCCGGGTGTAGGAAGACTTGTAAACCAGGGTGGAGAGTCTGCAGACTGGAATTTCATTCATCCAGCTCTGGTCACATGGCTCCTTCTTCCACGGTTTTCCAATAAAATCTTGGCTGATGTGTTTGTTAGTCAAGCCTATTTTTGCCCTGAGAAAGGAAGAGGTTCCCCACCGTTGCTGCTGAAAAACATCAGCTCCATTGCACAACTCTGCTGGGAAACATGTAGAGGCACCCAGCAACTAATTAGCCAGCCTGGGCCTAGGATTGGCATTGACTTTGAAAACGACACAAGAGGACTGAACTTGGTTAAATCTTCCCACCAAATCCAGATGGAAAGCAGAAAAAGGCATATTTTCCCTCTTCCACCTGTGAGTGCCAACTTTTTAAGCTCTGTGGTTCAGGTGCATAAAGCTAAACGTGCTGGTGAGATATGTACCCGCATCCTAAGGAAAGGTCCTCAGTGCTCACCAACACCTCAGCTCTGCAGGAGGGTAGCTCAGAGATTGCTGGAGATGGGGTAGAGCTGAGTAATCACCAGGAGAAGATGACACCTCATGGCCAAAGCCAATGGCAGAACAGAAGAATTAAAGGGCAGAACTGCCTTGCCAAACATTTTCGCTGATATTTTGTGTTTTGAAGCTCATCTCTTTAGGTTTTTTCCTGAAGCCAAGTCCACCGGTGGTGTCATGAGGGTTTTTCTTTGTCGTTCCTGCAGCATGATGCTGCTACAAACCTTGCTTACCTGGCAGCTGACATCCTTTCTTACTGGTGATTCTTATCTCCGAGTTGAGCAAAGTAGATGAAATATGCTTTCATCTCACCTGGCAGTGGGTTGAGCTAAGCAGGAACTGGTTGGCCAGTATGAGATGCGAAGGTGATTACAGGAACCTTGCGTCAGCCCTGCACAAACAGCAAGCTGTCTGTCTGAGCCGAGCCTGCAAGAAGCAATAATCAGGGTTCAATCCCAAAACTTTTGGTGCGCCTGGTTTGCTGGGGATGTGACTGAACCTCTGGCACAGAGGTGTTGATGAGTTTTGGGATGCATCCCCGGCTGGTCTTCCTCCAGGACCCACCCAGATCCTGGTGTGTGCAGCCTGGGACTGGCTGCTTCTGGGTGCTCAGTTGGGGGAACCCCGCTCCTGCAGCAGAAAGCAGATATTTTGGGGTGGTTCCTTATGGAGCTGGTGTGGATCCATACAGTGGGTCCTATGTTACTTGATTTTTTTTCCATTATCTCCCCTACTCCAGCCCCCATGAGCCAGACAATGAAATTTGACCTAATTCTGAAGACATGTAACACCATGTCTAGCTGTCTGGGGCATTAAAAGTCACTTTAGGAGATATCTTCTTTCCTTACACATTTACTGTCCTATTTCAGCCTGTAGATCCCATTAATTTTGCTGTTTGCGTATCCTAGTTTTTCAGGGGAAAACATTTGGATTTTATTATTATCATACAACATGAAAGTTCGATCCAAAATCTACTCCAAATGAGAGAAGCATATAGAAGGAAAGTGATCTTTTCTGATACAAGGACCTTACACAACACAGCCATGAACATTTTGTAGCAATGGCTGATCCAAGGGTCCTACTGGGACATGCTCTTTGCTTTGCTTTAGAGACACTCAAAATACAAGTCATCTTTTTGGATTGACTGCCAGGGGATGCAGGTGTAGAACTTAAATTTGGTGCCAGCCCTTAGCCCTTGGCATCAGAGATTAGTCTTGTCCCAGGAATTAGGTGGCACTTGGGCAGGTGTTCCACGACTGGCCATGCACCACCATTCAGTTGTATCAAATGAAGCAATGGTTGAAAATGGTGAATACTTGCTGGAGATGTGATGACCCACATCAAATACAGGGTGTACTGGTGGGAAAGGTCTTCCTGATTTGCCTTACCTCTCCAAGATGAGACATAAACACCCCATTTTGGCTTATTTCTTGAGTTACTAGCTCCATTTATAAAAGTGTTGCCATCTAAGGCAAGCCCTTCTCTAGACAACCATAAAGTAATTTTGCAAGCAGGCTTCCTTTCCTCTGTGATGGAGAAAGTTAATAGAGCTAATGTGTAAATTTTAAGTTCAAAAATAAATATTGTGACAGTTTAATCTGATGGTACCTAAGCTTCTGGTTCTGTCAGTACCGGGGAAGGACATACTGCTCAGGTTTATTTTCTCTGTAGAAAACCCAAGATACCTGATTCTATGATTCTGTGATTCTGTGTTTGGTATTTCTGGATCAGCTCACCATGTTCTTTACTATAAAATGCTGTGCCAGAGAAGATGTGATTTGGAGGAACTGCTACCTCCAGGACTACTCAGGTACCTGACTTTGGACACCAGCTTTGCCACTGGACTGGTAGAGGTCTATAGTTGACAGACCACAGACAACCAAGAGGTGATGGTGGGAAGCAGAATATGTGAACTGTTGGTGGAGCGATGGACCATGCACAGGACTTGTGTCCCCTTTGCAGTTGCCTCCACAAATTCCCAGTTGAAGGCAGTGTCTTGGTGGGCCATCAGCTATTTTTTTAGATTGAGTATTTCTGATTAACTTTTAATTAATGCCTTGCAAAACATGGGCCAGAAAATCTCATTCTGGAGCTGCCACAGCCTGGCTCATAACTTCTGTTGCAGTGCAAGTGTTTCTTACAAAGCACCATCCAGCCTGAAGCTTTCAGCAGCATAAAATTCTGACTTTGAAGCCTGCAATATTTTTCTTAACTAACTGTGATGGCTTTGATGTCTCTTTCTCAGGTGCCTGTACCAACCACACCTCATGGCAACGCACAGGGATGCCGTGCTTACTCAGTGTACACCTATCAGTGCAGAGCATCTGAGGAACCTGGGGCTTTACCATGGGGACCATACAGATGTCCCTAAGTTCGAGGGGATTAAATTGAGCAGGCCTTTTTGTCAGCTGGTGGCTGGCCATGATGACATGCAGCAGGACAAGGACGTGGTGGTTTTACACATCAGCTAAGAGCCAGACCAGGGCAGCTTTGGGAATGTACCTTTATGTGCGGAGTAACTCCATGAACATCCCTAAGTCCCACTGACACTCTGAACCCCATTGAATGAGCCTGGAAAAAGAGAATAGGGACAGGAAAGCTTGGTCCTGCTGAAAAAAAACCCAACCTACAACCAACCAAACAAACAAAACACCTGCCAAAATCCAATTATCTTCACCCGAGCCAGGATGTTACCCTGGGACGCTCCGTACTGCAAGCTGTTCTGTGCAGATGGACCTCTGATTTTGCTCAAAGCTTCACTGGGTTTTCTGGGGCTGCAGATAGCTCAGAGCTGCTTCACGGAGCAGGGCTGGAGCAAGTGCTCGGAGGAAGGAGCCAACAAACAGTGTCTCCAGCTCAGAGGGGCTGCAGCAAGCCTCTGGCTTTGTAGACCTTCTGAAGCTGCCTCCTGCCTGAGGTGGTTGGGCCAGAGGGTATCACCCAGGAGTCAAAAGGAAGCCAGCAGCAAAGTTCAAACCTGAGTGCATTGCTGAATGCTGCCTGAAATTCCCTGGAGCTTCCAAGGATGATGAGCAATGTTAAACGACCCCCCCTTTCCCTAAGAGTCCACCTTTTTCAAATGTCAGTGGGTGGAAAATCAAGTATCCTCTCTAATGTGTGGTGAAAAGGTCAAAACCACTGCAATTTGGGAATACGACGCTTGCAACCAGGGCTTTCCCAGGAAAACCATTTCCCAGAATTTTTTTACGTTACCAACCCTGGAAAAGTACTGCTTGGGCCACGGGTGGTGGTAGACCAGAAGGGGAAAAAAATAAAATAAAATAGGAAAATGTCTCACACGACCACGAGATGGCAGCTGGAGCCTGGGAAGTTGTTTTTTGTTGGGTTTTTTGTGGGTTTTTTTTTGCAGGCACAGTAGCTCCCATGGAAAACAGAGGCATTTGCCAACCCAGTTTTAAATCGCACAAGACAAGAGCCTGCGTTTGGGAATATGCACCTGCCCTGCTTTGGCTTTGAACAAGCTGTGTTGCACAAGCCTGCGTACTCGGAGCAGAAGATCTGATTACCCCTCACGTCTCCCAGCTCCTCCCAGCCTCCCTCGATGAGTCGGCATCACATAAAATGGTTTAAACCGGTGTAATCCCCGTTGATAGGAAAACGGCGGCGTGTCCGGTTGAATGCCACCGTTACGACCTCGTCTGCCCCAACACCTAATTCCATGGAGGTCTGTAGCCGGATGCTCTGCCCACCTCCTGCCACCACCGGTTTCTCCTGGAGTTGGGCTCTGTTGAGTTAAAGACCCCTCGATGCAAGCCCGGGAATGTCTCAAGCCTCGCTGAGATCCTCGTGGAGGCTGGAGAAACCTGAAGTGGGAAGCGGAGGGTTAGGGCAGAAATTCATTAACCTGGCAGAAGGAAGGAATGAGCCTTTACGTAGGGTGGAAGGTGAAGGTGAGGTGGTCAAGGTGGCAACTTGGACGTCTTTCTAAAGCCGTTTGGGCTAGAGCCAGCCTACATGAAGAGCATGGATGGGTTTGGCTGCTTTCCCCGGAAGGGACAGCGTGGTACACTCCGTCCCTGCCTTCCTCAGCTGCTCAGCATATGCCAGCGCCGTGCGGGAATCCTGTCCTGTGCATAATGGAAAATATGCTAATTTTTCCATATTTCTGCCTGTGGGAAGATCTCCACACGGCGTGCAGCTATCGCTGCCCATCTTTGCTCCCTTCCATCTCCGTATTTCCCTGCCGAGCTGTTGTTTTCCCAGTTGGGGTGGTGATAATCATGACACAGACTGCTGCAGTGCCAAGCAAGTTCAGAACCACCTGAAAAAAAAAAAAAAAAACAAACAGCAAAAAGCAAAAGAAAAAGGTATTCAGGTCATGATTTGTGTTATTGTGGCGCTCTGAGATGCTGGTTGACACAACGGGAGCTAGAGGGAGGTGGAATGATACACCTACACCCCAAACTAGGACAGACCTAACTCCCTAAAGCCTGGTACCCACCCAAGTCCATGATATCTCCTGGCAGGAGAAAAAACGTACCTGCTTCTCCTCCCCGTTCCACCTTGCTTTTGCATCCCATGAGCAGATAGTTCCTAGGAGCAGTCATGCTTCTCACAGCAGGGGGAGGGATTTCTTGGCAATCAGGAGATGGTAGGACACCCGATAGTCGTGGTGGGAAGGCTGAAGAGATAAAGGAGAAAATCGTTATCGGCCGCGGAAAAACGTGAAGAACCATCATGGCGATTTCTGCCCTTCTTGAACGGTTTGGTTTGTGGAATGGAAACTACCACTGCTCTGGGTGAATTTCTTTAGTGAGCTTTCCTCTTTCTTAAGAGTGTAAGCTTATTTTATAGGACAGGGGAACACGGCCAGATATGAGCTGTTAGCTTCTTTTTTTTCCCTCCTGACCTATCGTGAGTTATTTACAAAGGTTTAGACCGAGTTAAAGCAAAGATGAATTTCGGAGCCTGCTGGTTAATATCTTGCAGCTGCTCTTCTGAGGCCTGATCCAAAGCCCAGGAACGTTACCAGGCACCTTCCCTCTGACATCAGGGGGCATTAGGATGGGATTTATGCACTTGGCAGAGGTTTTCCAATAATTTATTTAAACACTGGAGAGAGCAGCAGTGATTCAAGTCAGGTTGAGGGTTCAGGATTAGAGCTCTCTTGAGTGCCAAGTCTTGTGGGTTTGCTTGTTGTTTGTAAATGGGGCACTAACCTTGTGAATGATATGGTCCTCTTGAGAAAGGGACAATTCCTGCCCTACAATCCCCTCATCTTCAAAACTGTTGTATCCTAATGATGTCCCCTTGCTGTCCCCAGGGCTCTGTGGGATCTCAGGAACCAGCTAAGTAGAGCTCATAGCTGATGGATTCACACTGCTCCTGTCCCACTGCTTGCTGAGCATTATCTATAACCAGCAAATCCATGGATGCAGGCAGGCATCAGCTTCTTGAGATGATTCACCTGTGCAATCTGAGGCATTGAGTCTGTGTGTCTCGATATGAAACTGGTCCTGAAACCAGGAGATCAGATACCACTTGGTGCACCGTACAGAGGAAAGAGGGAATGAAGAGGAAAGGCACCTTGCAGGTCACACTAGGGATGGTGAATCACAAAGCTTGAAAGCCAGGAGGTAGTTAAGGAAGATACAGAAGCAAAGGATTTGATGGACAGGAGATAATGGAGGTTTGGGTTATGGGAAGATTAAAGGAGTCATTGAGAAAAGTTAACCAACATCATCTCTTGGTCATCATCTCTTGGAGGGCAGCATCTCCCTGCAGTAAGCTGTCTGCAGGCTGCAGCGATGTCCCTGGGAACGCAGCTCTACTGAGCAATGCCTGCCGGCATGAGGTTCAATAAGGCCAAGTGCCGGGTCCTGCACTTGGGTCACAACAACCCCAGGCAGCGCTACAGGCTTGGGGAAGAATGGCTGGAGAGCTGCCTGGCAGAAAAGGACCTGGGGTTGTTGGTCAACTGTTGGCTGAACATGAGCCAGCTGTGTGCCCAGGTGGCCAAGAAGGCCACCAGCATCCTGGCCTGTATCAGGAACAGCATGGGGAGTAGGAGGTGATCGTCCCCCTGTACTGAGCACTGGTGAGACCCCACCTTGAGTACTGTGTCCAGTTTTGGGCCTCCTACCACAAAAAAGACATTGAGGTGCTGGAGCAGGTCCAGAGAAGGGCAACAAAGATGGTGAGGGGTCTGGAGCACAAGTTTTATGAGGACAGGTTGAGGGAAGTAGGGTTATTCAGCCTGGAGAAAAGGAGGCTGAGGGGAGACCTTCCTGCTCTCTCCAACTCCCTGAAAGGAGGGTGTAGCCAGGGGGGGAACAGTTTCTTCTCCCAAGGAACAGGCAATGGGACAAGAGGAAATGGCCTCAAGTTGTACCAGGGGAGGTTCAGGCTGGATATTAGGAAAAAATTTTTTCACTGAAAGGCTTATCAGACATTGGAATGGGCTGCCCAGGGTGGTGGTTGAGGCACCATCCCTGGAGGTGTTCAAAAGACAGGCTGACGTGGTGCTGGGAGACATGGTTTAGTGATGGTGTTGCATTTTGTTTGTTGTGTGGGTGTTTATTTTTGTTAGGTTGATGGTTGGACAAGATGATCTTGAAGGTCCCTTCCAACCTAGAAGATTCTATGATTCTATGATTCTCAGCAGTGCCCATAGCCAGAGAGTGGAAATGTCACCCCTGTGGTGGTTCCCCTCGGCCATCGGAGGAGAGTGCACTCCTGCCATCTCATGGACATCTTGGAGAACAAGGAGGAATTTCTCAACAGGAAGAGGGAGTTATGATGAATTTTTCTTCAAATCTATTTCAACAATTGAGAATTTAGCTAAGTATTAAATAGATGAATTTTTATTTTTAATTTTTTTGCCTTTATGCAGGCTTTTGATTGTGCAGTTGTCGTAATGAACTCAATGTGGTTGTTTCCGATTTGGCCCTGTAGCATCTGGCAGGGAGCCCCCGTCTGAACACGAGTCTTGCTGCATCCAGATTTGATTCCTTTTCCTTGGCACAGATTTCCCTCCTGCTGATGGAAGCTTTAAAGAAAAAAATAAAAATAAAAAAATACCATGACATCTGAAACACTGCCAAAAAACATCAACATGCTTTCTGGCTGCCATCTATTGTGCAACGCAAACCTCTTAAGATTTAATATTTCTAAAACTGCGGTGCACCTGCTTGCAAGAAAAACTACCTTGTCACATGATGACATGTTTTGTTAAATCACTTTTTTTTATTATTATTATTTTTTAGCTTCAGAATGAGGGTTTCTTCCCTTTCTCTCCCCTCCCCCTTTTTTTTTTTCCTCCTCCACCCCAAGATTTCTCTGTGAAATAATACTTTCTTCCAGAACTGTGATCTGTAATTATATGATGCATTTCCCACCCTCTGGTTTTGCCAGATCCTTGTCTTCTGTCTATGGGGAGAGCCCTGATGACTGGGTGCCTTGGGCTGTGTCCTGGAGGCACCGCTGCCCGCTAAAGCCAAGCACCAGACAAACCCCAGCTTGGCCCAACTGGGAGATTGCCAGTTCCTGAGAGGTCACACTGGTTCAACCAGCTCTTCACTACCCACCGCTGGACTCAAGAGGGCTCTGCTGTCTGGCCAAACCAAGCTCTCCTGCCTGCCACAAAAGAAAGTTTATTCTCCCTTTTGATTTTTTTTTCTTTTTTTTTTTTTTCCCCCAGTTGTTTTTCAAGGTCGATTTCGGCTCCACAGGTGCTTTGCTGGGGTGGGAATCTGAGACGGAGCTGGGTGTCGCAGGTGGAGAAGTCTCCTGAGAAACATGTGGGGGTCCCTTCATTTTGCTCCCATCTGGTAGATCAAAGTATTACTCAGCGATAACGTCGAGCAAGTCGCCTTCCAGGTGTCACGGAGATAAGGCGCTTTGCTCAGGTTACACTTATCTGTTTCTAGCACCCACTGTCACCAGAGCAAGTACAAATTGTCTCCTCACTTCAGGGATCATCCTTGAAAGACCTTTTCCTAGTTTTCAGAGGGGTGGCAGCATGGTCTCACCTCCATCTCCCTTTGCCCAATAGCTTTTCAAGACTGTTCATGCTTTTTTGTGCCCTTGGAAGGTGACACGGGGGGGGAAGTTCTCCATAAATAACCAAAAAGCCATGTTGGTTTGCTTCACCCAGAACCCATCTACCTGGCCCACGAGAATATTGGGACTGTGGAGTCTTGAGTTCCAGCACTTACGGATCCCCACCACCGTTTTCTTCATTGCATTTGCCTGTTGCACAGTGGCAACGAGCAGGGAACCCCTGGAGGACAAACACAGCCTCTTCTCTTGCATGTTTGGGTCCTTTCTGGAGTGTTTAAACAGTTGAGGCCATGGTGGGAACCTCTCAGGGGAGAGCAGGAGCTCTGGGCATCTGGCCCGTGGCTGCTGAGCTCCTGGCTTACTCTGGCCTGTCAGCTCCTTCCTCCCACAACCCACAAACTGCTTTTGATTCTCCACAACTAGGAAGGCAAAAGTGCTTGTTCAGGTTTCTTCCCCTCTTTGGCTCCCTGGCCTCTGGGAGAAGGATCATGGGGAGTTTTTGGGTTGGATGCCTGTAGCTGCTCCAGCTGAAAAAAACCCAAAGGTTCCCCATTGCTCTGAGGTGCTCCAGAGGGAGGATCTCCACAGCTGAGCGTGGTGACCACAGGTCCGTTTGGAAGGGTCAGAAGTAGCAGTCCTTCCTCCACCCATTTTACAGCTGAGGAGCTGAGACACAGAAGGCCAAGGAGATCTGCCCAAAGTCCTGCAAGAACCCAGCAACAAAACTCCATGTTCTAGTCCCTTTTGTGACAATTTTAGCAGCTTCCAGTGTCCGATGCCTAGCACGAACCAAGGCAAGGAGGAGATCACACTGCTGCTTGTGTCACCAGCCCCTATGATATTTAATTAGGAGGACATGGACACCCTCGTCCTTGCTCCTGGCTGTGAGCTGTTGTAGGGGTGGGTGGCAGCTTGTGGAGACAGCCAGAAGCACCAGGCTACCCCACCACCTGGTGCTTTCAGCAGCTGCCAAGTAAATGGAGGAGACTCTGCAAAGTTTGTCAATATTTATCCTTTCTGCATATAGCAGATGAGTGTTAGCTAATTACAGGCTGTACCACCACAGACAGGCAGGCTCTGGTTGCGCGGAGCCGGGCTTGCCAAGTGTCCTCATTGATGTTGCCTTCATCAGCTGTGCTTGCTAGTAAATCAGCCACTTCAGCTCACTGTTTGCCTCTCTGGAGGGGCTGGGAATTATCTCAAGTTGCTGCAGATGTTCTCATGCAATCCAGAAGAGCATGGTGATACGGAGAACCCTGCAGGAGGATGGAACTTGCTCTGCAGTGGTCTGAAAAGGACACACTGGACCACTGGAGGAACGCAGCCTACCCTTGTTCGGGAGGCCCTTTCTTTGAGTTGGCCAAATTCTCTTCCACGGGCTGAAGCTGACCATTTTTGCCCCAAGCCAGCCCTTCTCGTTCTCTCTTCCATAAAAGTGGAAAGGCTCTGCTTAGGTCCATGCTCAAAGCGTGGCTGTTTGGTGTATATAAGGGGTCTGGAGAGAACGTACTCCTAGACATGACTAGAGCATCTGCTTTCCCCATGACCACCTTTGGTCCCCACAAAAGACCGCCCAGCTTCTCCCTTCCCACCCACTTGTGAAGAGCATGTTATGCTGTTGCTGCTGGTGGGGTTGGGACAGGTTGGTGGACGCTCTCTCTTGCCATCCCACGGGCATAAGGCTGAGTCCTCTCTGGACTTGTTGGCCCTGAATCAGCGCCTTCAAATGACGGTGAGCAAAAGGGAAGATCTCCCCTCCTGCCTTTTCCACCCCGCACTTGAGTAGACACAACATTTCTCCTCATTTGCAACGGAACAGCACAGGTCCCCGTTCCCATATTGTGAAGCCCTCTGCCATAAATCAGGCTGATAGGTTTATTCTCTACGTAATGGGAAATTATGACAAATGCAGCTGTATAATCTAGTTAGTAACTCACCATAATGACTACTTCTGGGGTGATTTATGGGTTTTGTCATATGTGAGCTTTCAGAACATTAGAGATTACATTTTTCACACTTTTTGTTGGAATCTCAGTTTATTAGACTTTACTGCGGCATTAATCACTTGCAGTACAACCCCGGACTTCACAAATGTATCAGATCAGCACGAAAAAGGCAGAGAAAACAAGAACTGTTGTGAATTAATGAGCCGGGTAACACATGTCTCACAACCAGTGATGAAACAACCTGTGTTCTTCTTCAAGCCGCAACAGAAAGCTCTGAAGTTGGTGATTTTTTTATATTTTTTTTTTTCTCCTCAGCAGCAGAGAACTGAAATACCACAGCCAGGCTTGAAACCTGAAAGATCTGCGAGGCTGAGTCCATTCTAATTAATGGTAAAATGATGTGTGAATCTGTCCTAAATGTTCAAATAAAGAAGATTGATTCCCGGTTATAATATGGCTTATAAGCAAAACACTAGGATTATATAGGAGAAATGCATGTGTCGTCAAACAACCGATAAATCAGAGAGACAGTTCCAAGGTCTACTGTGAAGGTCTGGGAAACGTTCAGCGTTGCCATCTGTGGAGTCTGGTGGAGGATAAACCGGACCAAAAGGCCATCATTTCCCAAACTGCTTTGGTTTATGCTGGTTTGTGGGGTGTTTTTTTTGTTGTTTTTTTTTTTGTTGCAAGAGGCCCATTCAGATAATGCTTTATAATACTACAGGAAATATGTTGGAGAGGTCACCATGATCCGTCAGAAACAAGCAGAGGAGAAAGCCTGGGGGTGATGCAACATGTTCCCTGCACTGGGAGGGTGGACAGAGGGAAGGCCCATTTTGGGGTAAAACATTGTGGTTCAGGGAGGTGGCTCACACCCCAGCTCAAACCTTGGCTGGGAAAAGCCTTGGCATGTACTGATGGGCAACGGTACCCATCTGCCTCTGGTTTTTGGTGGGTGGGTAAGATGATCCACAGGTGGTGAGAAGTATCTCTGTCCCCCGAGCACCTGGAGAGCTACAGACACTGATAACTGATAACGGCACGGGTCAAGGAGGTGACCTGGGGTTGGTGAACTAGTCCTGGTGTCTCCTTTCTACTGCTGCTTTCTGCTCAAGATAGCAGCCCGTTACCAAGCTCCTGTTGCTGAGGTGATAAGTGACTGGTGGGATTCGGTGCTGCACGTCCCTGGTTTTGTCTGCACGTCTTCTCTGCTCAGCACCAGGAAGGACTGGGCCAGAATGGAGGGATTTGGGGGTTTCAGAACCGGAGCTGAGATGGAATGGGCACAGTGGTGGCAGTCGATGGAAATGTGATGGCAACAGTGTTCAGGGCAGTGTATCTTCAGAGGAGAGGTCCTGCCCTGGGCTGAGCTTCTGTGGATAATCAGGCAGCAGCTGAGGAACAAACTTTTGCACCTTCTTTGAGCCAGGGCTTCTTTCTTTCCCCTTTACTACAGGAGCACCAGAGACATGTGGCCACACAGTCCTTCATCCCTCCATAAAACCGCTAATCCCATCTTAGGTGATGGTAACCCTCCATGGCTACTGACCCCATGGATGATGTGGTGTTGGGTCTTTGCTGGGAGGAGAGAAGGTGTAAAATGAAGCTCCAGAGACTGGTAGATGTCTTGGAAGCTGGCCAGGCCCCACCTAACCACAGTCCTTGTGTGGTCAACTGAGCTCATGGCAACTTACTGGAGTGTGCATGGACAGTCCTCAGTGGAAATGTGGACACGTGAACAACCATCGACAAGCATGAAATGTGTTCTCATGGTAGAAACAGCTGGGCTGAACATTCTTTACAGCAGGCCCAAACTATGAATCTTTGCTGTCAGGAGCAATAGCCTTCATAAAACAAGAGCCCTTTTATTTTATTGTTTGGAGAAACACAAAGGACCTTTCTTCTTTATTTTAGTAGCATTTTTAATTAGTGTTGTTTGGGTAGTATAGGGCACTCATTGCCAAGAATACAGTCAAATCCCAGGCTCAGGCTACGTGATGTGGGAGAGATTTTAGCCTTCATCACCACAAGCACCCGGTGGCCACTTACCTGTCCTGGGTGAGGCTGTAGGCTTTGCATTCAGAAGAGACCTAGGGATGGAGGATGCGGGACGTGGACATAACAGAAAACCCAAAAAAGCACATTGCAACATCAGACCTTTACGTCTAAGCAGCGTGGAGGGGCCCAAATCCAGCTCAGAGCTTCTCAACCTGTGCCCATTGGTCCTCAGGAGGAGAGTTGGGGCGAGGATGAGGAGTGCGAGGAGATCTTGCTGTGCTGCTCCGGTTGCCACTGGTGCAGGCAGCCAGGGGTGCACCTCTCAGCCCTCCCTTGGTGGCAGGAGCCCAACGGGTCTTGTGGTCCTCTGGCACCCACAGGGAGGACAGGGCTGCTTTGGGCAGATGCTGGGTTTGCCTGTGCCTCAAGCTGGCTGGGCTGGATGCTCCCAGCTCCGAGGCGGTCCGGAGGAGGGAAAACAAGAGGCATTCCTGCCATGGGAGGGGGAGTGCAGGGAGCGGAGCCATCACACAGCGCCGTACGTCATGTCCCGCTGACAGAGCGAAGAGGCTGTAAACCAAAAATAGCCCCTTCCCACACACACGAAATAAATAGACGAGAGGGCCGTATGTGTGCCCAAACCTCCATGTCCTGTGCCGTGCGGTGCCCTGGCAGAGAAGGTCAGCATTGGGAAAGGGGGGGGTGTACCCGCCTGCTCCCCAGGAGTGGGGTGGATGTGGCATGGCTGGTGCAGAGGTGCCAGCCTGGCCTGATCCTACATCTCCATATGGTGTGCCCCAGCGTGGTGCAGGCCAGCTCGTGGTCTGCAGTAACATGTGGATCTCCCATCTTCCACCACCTCTGGGGCATGTCCCCATCATCACAGATGGATTTTCCTCCCAGAAGGTGTTGCTGATCATAGAATCATTGAATGGTTTGGGTTGGAAGGGAGCTTAAAGATCATCTGGCTCCCAACCTCCTTATCCTGAGCAGGGAGACCTCCCTCCAGACCAGGTTGTTCAAAGCCCCATTTGGCCTGACTTTGAACCCCTCCAAGGATGGGGCAGCCACAGCTTCTCTGGGCAACCTGGGCACCACCCTCACAGGAAATAATTTCTTCCTAATATCTCATCTCAGTCTCCCTTCTTTCAGTGTTAAACCCTTCCCCCTCATCCCATGGCTCCCCTTCTTGATCCAGAGTCCCTCCCCATCTCTCCTGGAGCCCCTTGAGGGACAGGAAGGGGCTCTAAGGTCTTCCCAGAGCCTTCTCTTCTCCAGGCTGAACCCCCCCAACTCTCTCAGCCCCCCATCCCAGCAGAGGGGCTCCAGCCCTCCCA
>JAOQGH010000040.1:3381383-3401431 GCA_025769975.1 Gallinago jamesoni
TAGAACTCAACCCACCCGTTCCTGCAGGGTGTCCTGGCTTTTGTTAGCATTTGGCTTTGGGCTCTGTGCTGGTGCAGATTTATGGCTTTGTTGGAGTCAGTCATGGGTACGGACACCTCAGGGTGGATCCCTTCTCTGGTCTTCTGTCCTTTCCTGGCCATCTCCAAGAAAATTGCTCTGCATCAAACTTTTTTTTTCCCCATCAGTCGCACTCTGGTGCAAAACGTGCGTCACAATCTAACATAGAATTGTGTTACTGAAAAAAGTAACCAAAAAAAACCAAACCAAGCCATTCACCAGCTCTCCTGCACTGCCATAGCGGCGGTTTTCCATGTCCGTCGCTAAACCCAGACGTTGTCCTGGGGGGTCAGAAAATGCTGAGAGCAAGCTGAAGGCTTCTTCTGCCAGTGCTACCCCTCCCCAGTGCACTGGGGCAGAATAAGATGATCTTTCTGAGAATTTGCTGGGTAGTTTGTTAACTGTTTGGCAGCCTTCACCCACCCAAACCAACACCGTCACTTTAAAGAGCATAAAGGAAAACAGAAAAGAGAAAGAAACATTTTTGCTGAATGTAATTAGTTGAATCTAATCAAGGGCTACAAACATAAACATGCTTGAATTATAAATGCGTCATTATTTCTTGACTGTAGGGCAGAGTTAAAGAAAGAATATCCTGAATGAACACACCCTGGACTGGTTTGGATTTCTTTCCCATTTCAATTTAATTCTGATTTTTCTGACCCTAGCTCCTGGGGCTTGGGATGAGTCCAACATCTCCGTAATGGTGTTACTCCACCTGCACTCTCCACTTCAGCCTGTGTGTCTGTTTGAGACTGCATGGTTTTTGAAAGTGCAGCAGTATCTGAAGACTTTCTCCAAGACCAGACCCCACTGGGCAAGAATGTGCGCCAACACCTACCAACGAGGTGGCTTTAGCTCCCGAGACACGTGGCTCCATTGGAGGGGGCAGCCCCATGCATTGGCTGAGGTTCATCTGATGCCTTCAGCGTGCTCGCTTTGCTTCATCCTCCTGCTAATGTGGGGACTTGGATCCTACTGCACCTTGCGTGTCCTCATCTGTCACCAAATCCCACTTGGTGACTGTGCTGTGGATCAAGGGGGTGGCAGAAGGGCCAGTAAAGCTGTAACGAAGGTCTTAGGATTGGTTTAGGTCTGTGTCTAGGCTTTAGGATTGAGGCAAATGCATACAGAGAATATACCAAGTGTGATCTATGAGTATAATTTCTGGATATATATAAAAAGCTTTTTCATGATGGGACAGTCAAAAGTTTGTCCCAATGTGGCTGTGCAGTCTCCATCCTTGGAAGTTTTTTTAGCCTGACCAGATAAAGCTCTGAGCAACGTCAGCTGAGCTCAGAGGTGGGATTAGGGGGATCTCTTGATGCTCCTTCCAGCCTGAGTTACACTGTGATCCCAGAACACTTGTTTTTAGTGAATCATTTTCTAGACCATGTGTTCACCTACAGCTGATACACCCCGTCACACCTTCAGTGCAGTCCCTAGATGTGGTGTCATCCGGCTGTGCATGAACCTCATCTTGTCACCTGGTTCCAACTCAGCCATCTGCTGGGAACTTGCCTGGGCACGAGGGCCTGGAGATGGGCATCAAAGCACCCACCCACTGGTGGGCCATCCCATTGCATCATCTTTCTCTGTTCTTCTACCATTCACCGCTGCCTAAGGCAAGGACAGGCCTGCAAGGAAGAACAAGGAAGAATCCAAGGGGTCCTCAATTCCAGGGCAGAAGGTGGCTCTTAACCTGTGTTGACGTGGTATGGAAAAAATTGGGCTGGATGAGCACAACGTCCAAAATCAAGTTAGTATAGTATCCACAGCGTTTCTCTGGGACTGGGGTACAGCTGGACCAGGGAAGGAAACAAGCCCAACATCTATCTTCTTGGGACAAAATCTTTCCAGGCTCTGAAGCAAAGCGAGGGCGTTAGTGTGAATTCATGGACAATATGTTTAAAGAGCTACAGGCTGTCTTCCTTCCCTGAGCAGAAACATGGCCCTGGGGCACTCAAACCTCAAGGGATTGCTTCTACACTGCTAAAATTGCCAAAACTCAGCATGAGCAGCAAAAAAAAAAAAAAAAAAAAAAAAAAAAAAAAAAAAGAAAAAAAAATGTAAAGCAAAGCCAAATATCCTTCAATCAGAGAGGACCCTGCTGATAAGAGGAGACCCTGTCTGGGGCTGTGGGGCGTTCGGGGAGGGCATGGTGTATCACAGGCTGAAGAGGAGTCAGGGGGGCTCTGCCTTTTGCAGAGCAGACATCAGGCTTGCAGCGGAAGGCAGGCAAAGTTATCCATCTGCTCCACGCAGCCCCAGGAAGACCTCGGCTGGATATTGGATCCAGCTTTTGGCACTACACTTCAGAAAAGATGCGGACTCCTTGGAGAGGGTCCAGAGGGGAAGAACAAAGAGGAACGGAGCTCTAGAAAACATGACCTGCAAGAAGACACTGAGAAAATCGGGGTTGTTTAGTCTAGAGGGGAGAAAACTGAGGGAAAAACATTATAACAGCCTTCAAGTATGTTGAGTTTCCCCACTGGATAGGAGATAGGAAGCAGTCCTCCATGTCTGCTGGGGCTAGGACATAAAGTGATTAGGCAAGGGGCAAGGGTGACTGAGGTCAGACTTTAGGAAAGATTTTCCAAGGGTGAGAACTGGGATTCCTTGTGTGGGAGGTGGTGGAAACTCCATCACCGGAGGCTTTCAAGAACAAGTTATTTAACTACGTGTCAGGACAGACTAGGTGGATGAGAAGACCTGTAGGAATTGGAAGACCTCTTGAGGTCTCTCCAGCCACTCCCATCCTGTGTGAATTCACAAGCTGAGCTACTCTAGCTTTGTCCACGTGGACTTTTAAAAGAAGTGCCAGGGGACCATCCTATCTGCTGGAAATCACACCCACTGTTTCTTCCACCTCTCCTGGAAGTGCTACCCCAGCAGCTCAGAAGGAGGAGCGAGGACAGGTCTTCCCAAAGCATGGTTCCTTGGGCCACCTGCGCTCAACGTCTCCATGCGGGAACGCCGAAGCCTGCAGAGAAGCTGGACGTTGCTGCTGTAGAGCTGGGTGTTGGAGGAAAACAGTCGTGTCAGGGGCGGGAGGTACCGTGGGTGGTTTCATTGTAGTTGTTTTTGTAATTTATGGCTGGTGAGCCTGGAGTCTGGGAGGAGTGTTCCTTTTTATGCTCTTTTGTATAAATCCAAATAAATAAATTCAGGGAGAATCTCTTAGGCAACTAGGGCCCGGCCAGCATATAGCTGTTAAGATTAATATCTGCCTCTCGAGCCGCGCCAGAAGACCAGAGAGGGAGCTGGCAGGGATCTCAAAGCACTTTGTAGAGCGTGTTGGAAAGTCTGGCGAGTTATATGGTGCTCCGGTGGGACCTGAGTCGTTGGGCAAAACCGATCCCAGCGGAGGGTGAAATACGGGACGTTCCAGCCCAAAAAGTGTTTACCTTGAGCAAAAACGATGAGTATTTCTTAGAAGGAGGGGACATCCCAGCTCCGGAAACCACCCTGCTTTGCTCAGCCCTGAAGATGTCACTTGGAGGTGGGGATGGGGGCGGGGGGCATCACCTCCTGCTCTTCCCCTCGGGTAGGTGGGAAGGGGAGTGAGGGATAAGCCAGGCAGCCCGGGGATCTCTACATCTCCACCATGGTTTTAGAAGACGGAGGAGGACACCAAGGGAGCGGCGCGTTGGCTTGTTAGCAGGACAGCCAGAAGGCCGGCTCCTTTCGGAGGGGAACAGGGTACCCGCCAGTAAAATGTCACCGCCCCAGTTGAAGCAGCGACAGAATAATGGATAGGGGTGAGCCCCAAGGAAATTTTGGATCCTGAATGCTCTCAGACGCCGCGCTCAATAATTTTATGACACGGGTTTTCAGGGGAGTTTCCCCCGGAAACATTTGTTTTATAAATGGCTCATTTTCTAATTACATTCTGCAGGGCTGAGCAGCAACAACAAAAAGGAAGGGGGAAAAAAAATAAAAAGAAAAGAAAAAAAATAAAAAGAAAAGAACAAATAAAAAGAAAAGAAAAAAATAAAAAGAAAAGAAAAAATAAAAAGAAAAGAAAAAAAATAAAAAGAAAAGAAAAAAATAAAAAGAAAAGAAAAAAAATAAAAAGAAAAGAACAAATAAAAAGAAAAGAAAAAAATAAAAAGAAAAGAAAAAAAATAAAAAGAAAAGGGAGGGCCACAGGGCTTGCCAAAGCCGACTTGACGCACTCTTGCTTCATCTACCAAAGGCAAGCGATAGCCCTTGTGGGAGATCTCCCACATGGGGAGCCCTGCACCTGTGGGACCAGGAGTGGTGGGGTGGCTGAGATGACTTTAACATGGAGTATCCAGGGTAGGGGGTCCTCTGCTGTGGGCGGCGGTGGCCGTTCCCCACAGGCTTCCCACCGAGCCCCCTTCCCCTCCCACGCAAGCCATCTCTGTGGTCTCCCTTGCTCTTGATTGAAGAGGGCCTTTGCAAATGAGTCCCATCGTGGGGCGGCGAAGGAAGAGTTAACCACTTCCTTCCAAAAAAATAAAGTTTAAAAAAAAAAAAAAAAAAGGCCACCATTTCCTGAGGTGGGGCAAGATGAGCCGAGCAGTGGGGGGGCTGGTGGGGTGACCCTTCAAAGAGGGGCAGGGAGAGGTTAGAGCGTTGCTGGCTGGAGCCAAGGGGGCTCCAACCCTCCAGCTTTTGGCATGTGCCCTTATTTCCAGGCATGTTTCTGCCCGGCGCTGCGAGGCCAGGCGTCCCGCGAAGCCGGGCAGGAGCAGACTTTAAAGCATCGCCCGTAGCGATGATGGGGGAAAGAGGGGAGTTAAAGGATGCGGGGCCCGTCTTCCCGCTGGAAGGGAATCTGGTGGCCACATGTATCTCCCTCCTCCGACTTGATGATGATGATGAAAGATGTCATGCTAGGGAACTCTGGAGATCAGAGACACGCGGACCACATACCGGCATTTCAACACGAGAACACAGCTTCCAGCGTCTGCCGAACCTCGGAATTTGCACCTTGTAACACTAGAAATGGACATCTGTAGACGAAGGGGAAAAAAAAAACCAAACCCAAAAAAACCCCAACCCCTTGTGTACACAGGGATTTTATGAAGCAAGGGAGGAGGTGGTGGTGGTTGGTGGTGGTGGTTGGGGCGGGGGGCGGACGGGACCCAACTCTTTCATCCCTCCAACGCTGAGCCCCACTGCCAGCTCTTCCCTTTTGGATGTGAAACGCAAGCGTAGCGGCCATGGCATATGCGTGCCTACGTGCACGGGTGCACACGTGTGTTCTTCTGGGATTAGAAATCTTTTCCAGGCTCAACAACAACAAAGGGTGGCACATGGCAGCTATTGTCCCCGCTCAGCCAGGGCGAAGTCGGGGGAGGTCACAGATGTCCTGACCATATTTAGCTCTCAAAACAGGACTAATTTAGTTTAGCTTGCCTTTTTTTTTTTTTTTTTTCCCCCTTTCTTTTTGTTTTCTGCTTTTATTTTCTCTCTAAGGAAGAAATTGCTAGCTGGCTGGAAGGAATGCAAGTCACAAGTTTCAGAACCAGTCAAGTTGTTACTCATCCCAGAGAAAGTCTCAGAAAAAGGTTATTTTTCAGGGGAAGGGCAAGATCCTGGTTCTGCCTGCAGCCTGGCTCTTAGAAGTCCAGCTCATTGGCCACCTTTGAAAATCAGGGAGCTTTTTCATACAAATGCAGGGATTTGGGGCTGGACCTTTTCTGAGCTAGCACGGTTATCTTCTCCTGACCCTCTCCCCTGAGGGGGAACCTTACTGGGGGGGGGATACAGCCTTCCCCTGAGCAATCCTTTCTACCAGCTGTTGGCGAGCCTGCCCCCTTAATGAAAATAAGAGGGAGAAAAAAAAAAGAAAGCCCCAACCCAGTGACCCTCCTTCTCCTTGCCAGATGAGCTGTTCCTCAAAAACACCTGTCTGGTAAATTAGAGTGGGAATTGTAAACGCCAAGCACAGCATATTTTCCTTCGCCACTAATATATTGAAGTTGCATATGGTGCCCTAGGGGAAAGGAGATTGTTTCAAGTCAGATTTTCAAATCGTGAGCAAATCCTAGGGAGAGAGATTCGCTGATTTACAGTGGACCTTGAGAACATACCACCGCCCCGTGCCTCCGGCAAGGAAAACCCAGAGCAGGAGCCCGGGGGGTATTTACCAGGACCAGGGACCACCTTTCTGTCCAGGTGGATGGCAGAAGAGGATGGTATTACCCGCGTGGAGGCTGGAAGCAGAACATGGCTGATTTCCAATCAAAACACAGGCGTGAATTTTAACCGTTGCAAAATTAAAAAACAGGAGAGGTCCCCTCCGCATTCAGGTGTCGGGGCAAAAGCTGGGGAAACGCTTTAGCCCCACGCTAATTACCAGCCAAAGGAAAGAGAAGTAGCAGAGAAAAACCGAGGGGTGCACAGGGTGGTTTTTATGGCCCCTCTTCGATGTCCCCTGTAAGTGATGAGTCTGATTAACGCCCTCACCCCACAGACGGGAATTCCCACGCGCTCAAAAGCAAAGGGGCCAAGGTTTTCAGATCATTTCTGAACAAACGTTAATGCAAATACAAAGCATTTAGGTAAGTGTTTTGTCGTTTGGTCCCTTCGTGGCTGGAATAAGGGATTGTTGCAGATTTATGCGCTATGTGTTGTTTTTCTTGGCAGTTTGCGGAGTGCCGTGGTCTCCAAAGGCTTGCAATTTTTAGGGATACTTTCTGATATTTAAAGAGAGCATTTTGGCCAAAGTCCACCAACTGCCTATAGTCACAGATACTAAAACTTCTTTCCAGTGACTGCCACTAATCACGCAACACTTTTGTGCTTAACATCTTGCCCTGGAGTTGACCCAGGGACTAACGGATCCCCATTCCTGCCGGCTGAGGTTGCGACTTCCCCCCCCAAAAAAACGGTGTGTGGAGAGGTCCTGTGAGGCTGGAGCAGCAGCTGGAAAGCTGCTGCCTCTTACAGGTATCCCTGGATGCATGGGTTCAGTAAGAACAAAAACCAAAACAAAATTTAAGAAAAAAAGGATATGAGGGGATCAGTGGAAAAAGAGGAAAAAAATAAATATATATATATGTTGGCTTTTCCCTGCATAGTGCAAATGTTGACAGACAACAGAGGCATCAAACAAGCTTGTTAATAGCTGATGATGAGAAAATTAGGGTTTTTTATGAGTGCGGGACGTAAGTGGGGTTCAGCTAGGAGTAGAAAGGAATAAATGGAAGGCTGCGTGGAAATAATCATAATAAAGGTAGAGAGGAATTGTGGGAAGGACAGGTGTTTTTCAATGTTACTGCCAAAAATGGTCCAACAGATTTTTATTTTTTTTAAATATTAATTTATTTTTAAAAGGACCAACAATTTGCATGTTGAGTTCAGACATTTATACCCCAGTTGAAGCCACCAAAGAGAAGGAGAAAACGCAGGTGCTGGTCCCACCTGTGCCCTGTCCTGGGGAAGCGGGGCCGCCCCACACTGCTTCATCCCCTCATTACCAATCCTGCTAATTTTATTTCCGATTATTTATGTTTTTTTCATGAGCGGCCATTAAATGTTCATTTGTTAAAGGCTTAACACATTCCATTACACCACAAAATTTATATTTGTAACAAAACGATGTCTCAGAGTGATTCAGAATTAAATTAATGTGACACGGACTATTTATCAATATGGCAGCTTGGCTGCTCAGGAACACGGGATGATTTAGTGGCGTGTATGTGTGCAAACCTATGTGCTCTGCCCTGGTATTTCTCTCCTAGTGCAGGGGAACTGATAAAATAATCCTCCAAAGTACCTCAACATATGGTTTAGATCATCAAAGAGAAAAATACTTGTAAAAGCACAAAGAAGGAAACCAATAAACATGTACATCTTACCCGTTAACTCCCTCTGTAGGAAATGTAAACCATGAAGGATGGTGGGTTTTGAGTCAAATTCTGTCATTTGTGTATTTTTTTAATTACAGTAACATGCTGGCTTAAATTACAGCGTGTCCATTCAAACAATGGCAGTGCAGGAAAGGAGGCAGAAGCTGGTGTGGATCAATCAGGGATACGCTGATTTACGCCAGCGAAAGACTTAGCCCATTTCAGCTGGTGCCCCTCTGAACCTGGGCATGTTTGTCACTATTCCAGGCCTCGATGGGTTGTTTTTACTAAACAAAAAAATTTATGATATTGGGCTAAGTATTGTGTCTTTTTTTTTTTTTTTCTTTTTCTTTTAATAAGCACAACTTCCTTGTACGTAAGATTAAATGTTTCTTTTTAGAGAGGAGCAAGGCTAAATTCAGCATGTGTTTTGGCAGATTCACATCAACACTTATCATAAAATTTTATCCATTTCATATTTTTTTAAGGAAGTCTCCATTGCAAACCTTTGTATATTTGGAATTTGCTCTACCATGTACCAGAATTTCTGCAGTGATACATACGTACTCAGACCAAGTATATTGAGATTATTTTTAAAAAATACATACGCTTTTGCTACTAGGTATTTAGACAGAACCTATTTTCAAGCATGCAATTAAGTAAAAATAAAACTCTCCTTTCATTTCCCTGCAGATACCATCATTAAAACAAAGAAGTCAGCGTCTGAAGTGACATGCATCCAGACATCCGAGGTACTACTATCAGAGCACCTGTGTTACTAATTTCCTGAGTTTTCCAAAATAAATTAGATGATTGTTGAGCACTTACTGCATTTAAAGTATCAGGAAATGTTCACATTAGCAGACGAGTTCAGGAAAGCATGAATCTTTCCTTCAGCTGAGTTCTCTTTATTTTCCCATATCTGGAAATTAATTTCACTTTTTGAATTTCCAGTAATGCATTGGAAGATCTGTCCTGACATTGTGGTTCAGATACTTTCAAGATCTACTCTTTTGAAAGGGTATCTAGCATTCTTCGTGGCTGAATCAGTCATTTCCCAACAAATTTATCAGGATTCTTTTGTATTTTGCCATGTCAAACTTTGTGGTTATAGCAGTGCAGAAGTTATTTATTGCTTCCTTGAACATCCTCCATTTCCTAAAAGACATTCTCTGTCACCTGCAGTAACTTCAGGGAAATTTATGAAGCGCATCAATAGCTCCATTTGTGATGATGTCACTCTCTTTAAAGGGAATGACTCCTCCACTTATTGTCAATATTTCAAATTGAAAGTACCAAACTTAACCTTAAGTCTACTTGCATTTCTTTCTCATCGATCGCATAGATAAGCTCTATTATTTTGTTATCCCACAGCCTCCATCTTCTGAAATAATGAAATTGCCTTTCCTCCAGGTCAGTTTTCATAGAATCATAGAATCATTGAATGGTTTGGGTTGGAAGGGACCTTAAAAACCATAGAGTGACACCCCCTGCCCTAGGCAGGGACAGCTCCCACTAGACCAGGTTGCTCCAAGCCCCATCTAACCTGGCCTTGAACCCTTCCAGGGATGGGGCAGCCACAGCTTCTCTGGGCAACCTGGGCCAGGCTCTCACCACCCTCACACCAAAGAAGTTCTTCCCTAGATCTCATATAAGCCTCCCCTCTTTCAGTTCATAGCCATTACTCTTTGTCCTATCACTATTTTGCCCAGCTCACCCTGAGCTTGGCCAAGAAACCTCCTCTGCATACCCCTCTGTTGCACCCCAAAGCCCAGCATGGATCCGGGACACGAGTCCAGTCCTCACAGGAACCCCATAACACCCCTCTTGTCAGCTCGTTTTGTGACTGCTTTCATTGCATCTGGTAGCTAAACCCTCTATTTTCACACTATCCTCATCTTTGGTCTTTCATGGGAAACCTGCTGGTCTCCGGGAATTCTCAGGTGATGAAGGAAAATATAAATGAAAAAGATTTTTAGCAGGAATTTACAGATTTGCCATCAAATCTACTGAATAACACACAGCTGTCCTAGGGCAGCTTTTATTTACCCAGAATAGCATTTACCAAAAGCCTTCGAACTTTTGAGGCATATAGAAGCACAGTTTCTGCGTTTACTGATTTCGCACCAAAATGAGGAAAATACATTAGCAGCTGGAAATCCTCCTGACCCAGGAGTTTCACCTACAATTAGAGAAAACTGACAACTGTGTTAACCATCTGCTATTTCTTTTTTGAAGACGATCAAACACTGGAGAAAAATGCTCCTTTGTAAAGTGTTGTCGGGGGAACAAGTGCATGACGTGGGTCCGTATTTATCCAGGAAAGCAAATAAACCACTTGCCTCGCAAAGGGAATTAAATGGAAACTCCCGAGGAGTGTGTCCACAGACACAGATCATGTGTGAAGTCAGCCGCAGGACCTGCTTCAGGGCCTCAGGGTGTTTCTGCTGTGTTTTTCTTCACTGCACACCTGATGTGACTAACATTGCTTCCAAGGCTCTGCCGTTGCTTGCTCTCCAGCCAGGCCACCATGTCAACGTGTGCGCCTTGAAGTCTTTAAGTCCTCAGTCCCTTTCTGTGTTTTTACTTCGGCTTCATGCAATAGTCTTGAAGAAGACAAACTTCTTCGTGTAGCCTGTCTTTCTGAACCAAACTCATTCTCTCTGGCGCCGTTTGGTGACGGCCAACACTCAACATACACAGCTGAAGACCACAGTGTTGTAAGAAAACTGATGAACATGGAAGAAAAAGGGTAACACTGTATTTTTGCGCCCAAGAACCACATTTTTCATAAATTCTTGCATTTTTCTATTTGTTCAATTGAAGCTATTCATTCTTTGGGGGCTGGATCTTCTTCCCCCATGGACCATGCTCAGTGCTTCGCCCTCTGCTCCCAACTGCTCTCACCTGCCTGATGTTCCAGACAACCCCGCTCTAAATGATGCGTTTTCAGTCTGCTGTGGAAGAAACTCATGTGATAGGGCCTGAGGTCATTCTAGCTCATGCTTTCCATGAAGTGAGGGCTTTGGGCTGGCCTTCCTATTGTTTCAGCTTCTTTCTCCTGCCAAGGAGCTGAGCACCTTCCCTGGGGTCAAGGATGGAGGGTGGTTGCTCTGCCCTTAGCTTTGGAAAGGGGCTGATTTCCTGTAAATATGAACCTTCACCAGGGAGGTCTTGCCATGCAGGTTGGTGATTTGCAGCTACACTGTAGGTAGCAAGGGCAAAGGATCGTCTCTCCAGCCCTCTGAAAATGCTTGGTCAGTGTGTATCTGTCTATCTACCAGCTAGTCAAATTCTGGCCATCTTCATGGGGACATCACACCTCCTCAAAGAAGGAGCCTACAGCCCAAACATGTCCCACCTTGGCTGTATGGACAAACATGGGGAGCAGTTGGGATGCAGGGGGATGTTGGACTGGGAGATGCCACGGGCGTGTGGCCAAGGGGCATCTCATGGCACCCCATCTGCATCCACACCACGTGGAGGTGAGTCTGGGTGTGTGTCTGGCCAAGCCAGAGGAGCACAGATGAAACCTCTTTCCAATACATAATAAAAGGAGAGTGAAGCCAGCTGGAATATCCTGTACATTAAGTGTGATGACTAACTATAGCAGATGTTGGTGCATTTGTTAAAGTTTCCACCAGAGAAGGAGGGACTGGAATATGAGCATTTGAAAAGCAAAGGTAGCCCATGAGTTAGGGAGGAGAAACGGGAGATGAAAGGGAACGGAGCTGCGGGGAGGGAAGGCGACTGCTGGGTTGGCGAGAAGGACGATGGGGGGAATTTGTGGTCTGGGGTAAGGGGCCAGGGAAAATTCACAAGGCCTGGGCAGGGGGTGTGCGTAGGGCTCCTTCATCAGTAGGGAAGCCTTCTCTAGCAAAAGGTTAAATGGCTCCGTTCCCAAGGGTGAAAGAGATGGAAAATCACACGCACGGCTTTGGGCAGACACGGCAACCAGCACTGAAGGCCGTGCGTGCATCTCCCACCCTGAGCCACCACCAGAGGAAACTCTGAGATCCCTTATCGTAGCTCGACCCCAGCTGTGCACTAGAAACCAAGAACCTCTCTGCCAAGCCATGTCCTTTGCCTGCTGTGGAAATATTAGGTCTTCCTCCTCCACAGGCATGTTCTTCTCAGTGTGGTTGCACTCATACTTGGGGGTATGAGCCCCAAAGTCACAACATCTTATATACAGAAAGAAAGGATAAATGCATTTAATTAATGTTATCAATATTTAAACATTATTGATGTACTTTCTTGTCAGTCCTGTTTTCTTAGGAGAGTCTACCCAATAAGCTGAGCCAATTTCTAAACAACATGATATGAGCATTCCTGACTGATCTCTCTTTCTAACAAAAAAGAAGAGAAGTGGATTGTAGAGTTGGTCAAAAAAAGTAAAAGGTATTTTTAAAAAATGGTTAGACAAATCTTTTTGTTTGTGGCTTACAACAGAAATACACTACACTGTTTTATCTGTTTCGCTTTTTCCCCAACACTGTCAAGACTAGGATGGAATATTTTGTTTACAGAAAAAAAAATAAACAAAAAATAGTTTCAAGTGAAAAAAATTAGCCATAGAAAGAAAAATCACAATTTTATGGTGAGATTAGGAAACTCTTTATTTCTTTCAATTTTGTAAATAACTTGGTGTGTTTTAAAAAATGAAAACTAAAGAGCATAACCAGAATTTTACCTTCTCTTTCACTAGTCAAATATTTTGCAAGCATAGGTCTGTTGGCCAATACTTCAGCAAAATTCAAAGAGGGATCTTATCCGCTGAAAAAGGTTAATGCAAATGGAGTAGGAAGAAAAAAATATTTTATTAATATGGCCGCACACCTATTTGAATTGATTGAATTGATTTTTCTCCCCTTAATGTTAAAATAATCATGTATCAGCTGATGTATGAAGCAATTTCCCTCAATATTTAGTAATTGCCTGCGGCGGGTCTGATGTAACAGTTTCTCAGATTTATTCAGCCAACTCAGTGTTCCTCTCCGCACAGGGCAACACAACTTTAAGTTTAAATTCCTCGTACACAAAATTATAAATGGTAATGACCAGAGAATACATGTAACTGATCTAAGTGTTCCTGAAAAAAAAAAAAGCCTTCTAGTTATTCCACACAAAATAGTAATTTGTCTGTGTTACATGACACTGCTGGTGCTTATGTATGAGCAGTTTCAGCAATACCAAAACCCCTAAAAGTCCCAATTTAATTCTTTTTTTCCTCAGAAATTAGATGGTTCCAGCAGTCTAAGTTAGTGACTTAGGTTTCTTTCACTGTCACTGTTATCAAATTTAAAAGGCAAAGCTTTTGATGATGATGAGCTCTGGTTGAGACAAGTTCTTCTTTTAGCCCAGTTGGCTACTCTAATAAAATATTTTTCACTTTGGATATAATGCAGCATTGCCTTAGCCTTTCCTTGGCAAATGAGATGAACATCAGGGGGGGAAAAAAAAAAGCACCAAGATTCAGCTTGGAAAAATGGAAGTTCTGGAAGAAAGATTAAAATAAATGAAATATCACTGGCTTGGCTAGCAGCAACTGGGGGAGAATGAAACAAATATTGGAATGACATAAATCCTGAGGAATTACAGCGTTATAAGGAAGGGTTGAAAGTGAAGAAGGTAAAATTTTGGCTGACTAGCCACAAAAGTTTCCTGGTGCAGATATCCATTAGCGAAGTGGTCTTATGAGGAAATGGTGAAGGATATATAACGTATGACATTTATAACTAGACTAAACAAAAACTACACAGTCCTTCCTTCACAGACAAGTGCCCCCAAAAATCCACTCTTATATCCCTTGCGATCCCATGCACTGTGTGAGCAGCCACGTCCTGCAGGAGGCACAACCCACTGGAGCAGTGACTTCTTTTTCTTGAACCACAGCCCGGTCAAACCAGGGCTTTGAATGATGGTGAACTCTGACCAGAATGTCTTGAGCTAGAGCTTCAGTCACAATCAGCCCTGAAACAAAATATCCCTTGGCTCAACTCCCTGGTATAGGCCAGGCTTTGGCAAGAAGTAAAAACCCACGAATAACGAGTGATTCCACCCTCCTTGGCACTTCCGCGCCAAAGGTCTTTGATGATGTGTGGGGATGACCTTGGGTTTGGGCCATGATGGAAAACCCTGAAAGTCTTGGGATCTGCTGAGTGGTTGGCCTTTCACAACAGCAAACATGAGTTCCAGCCTGCCTTTACACCTCTGTATTTATCCACATCCTTCTTTTCCCTAAGATTTAGGTTCTGCTTGGTTTAGGGTCTCATTAGATCCCACCGCTACCAGACCTGAGCATGCTGACCAGTACCACATCTCCCTCCTCCTCATTGAGCGCTGTAGCATAATGATGGTGTTTGCGGTGTAATGATGAGGAGATCACCTAGAAGAGGTTTCTGCAAAGACAAGCCCAAGACTCAGTCCTACACCCCTGGGTGCTGGTGCTCTTCCTCCACAAGCCTGCTCCCTGTTAAAGATACTACAACAGCTTTTTTTATACCTCAAGGCCTGAAGTTTCGTTTTGTTCAGAATTTGGAAGTAACTCTTCATTTTATCCTGCTTCTTGCAGGAATTTTGACATCACAAACCAGTGGCAGCACTTTCTGAGGAGGACCAGGATCTCTGGAGCTATTTTCTCTGCAGTTTTTCTGCCTTGCATTAAGAGAACTTGGCAAAATACCAAAGGGCAACATGCATGGTGTGGCCATTTGAGGAGAAGGCTCATGTGAGGCTGTGTCTGAACGCCGGGAGAGTTTCATCTTCCCAGTCATTGTGCGAGGCCAGTGACCAAGGCTGAAACAGGGGGAAGCAGAGTCATGCAAAGCACTTCACTGGTCAACTGCAGCCTCGTTTCCTTCCTGCTTTGTCAATGAGTCTTCCATGACAGATAGAGAAACTATGTCCCTCTGAGAACCAAAACAGATAAGCACACATCTCTCCACTAACCCCGGCGGTAGAGCAAGCTGGCCACCATGGATCGTTTTTGTTTGGGGCTAAAGTGAGATTTCAGCTTCCAAAATCATCTTTGGACACAAAGCAGAGGAGAAATAGGCTCTCTGTGACACTGCCAGTTCAGCGTGCAGCAAGAAGGGCCTCACATATCTACCACACATGTCTCCTGAAAGCGAGAAGAGACAACGAGGCCCATCTGTCTATTGTCTTGTAGTTGCTTAGGATTTTTTTTTTCCAGCCAGAAAAGGATTGTATTTAGTATGGTAACTCCTCTGTATCCCAAGGGGCAGCAGCGGGAGAAATGTTCTCATTCCTTGAATACTATTGTACTGAGGTTCCCTCTGTAGCATGTACTCACAAGCTGGTGGGACATCTCTCCATGATGCTGGCAATTACACCCCATTCAAGAATGGATGGGAAAAGATCTGTGCTACTCATCTCCACAGGAGTACTGTTAAATAAGAGTTAAATACAGACCCAGGCTTACTGGCATCTAGAGGAAACTCTGGTGATAGATTTCAGGCATCAGACGTGTTTCACATACTCTCTGTGTGTAGGAGTCCTCAAACAACATGGAATCATAGAATGGTTTGGGTTGGAAGGGACTTTAAGGATCATTGAGTCCCAACCCCCTGCCCTGGGCAGGGACACCTCCTACCAGACCAGGTTGCTCCAAGCCCCCTCCAACCTGGCCTTGAACCCCTCCAGGGATGGGGCATCCACAGCTTCTCTGGGCAACCTGTTCCAGTGTCTCACCACCCTCACAGTCAAGAATTTCTTTCTGGTGTCTAATCTAAAGCTCCCCTCTTCCAATTTAAACTGTTGCCCCTTGTCCTGTCGCTACACCTCCTGAAAACGAGTCCCTCCCCAGCTCTTCTGTAGGCTCCCTTCAGATATTGGAAGGCTGTTATAAGGTCTCCTTGGAGCCTTCTCTTCTCCAGGCTGAACAACCCCAGTTCTCTCAGTCTGTCTTCACAGGAGAGGTGCTCCATCCTCATGGCCCTCTGCTGGACCCGCTCCAAAAGGTCCATGTCCTTCCTGTGTTGCAGCATCCCGCATGGTGGCATTAGCCAGGGTGCAGAGGGACAAGGCATTCAGCTATTAGCACTATTAGAGTGACAAGCCCTTCCCTGGTTTCATTAGCATCCAAATTGCTGACATTCCTGTGAAATGCTAAGTGGGGACCTTTTCAAGAGTGGCAGGTGGGTCAAGGATGTGCAGTTAATGAGTTAATACGATTTGGTCCTTGGCTGTCACTTTCCCAAAAGGAGGTGGCTGGGCATGGGGGAAAAACCCCAGTGACCCTTTGATGGCAAACACCTGGGTCTATCTGGTCCTCACCCAGTTTGGTGAAAAACTCAAGAATTAGAAACAGGTGGGGGAGGCAATTCTCAGGTGGACTCTTGCAGTTGCAATTAAAAAGTAGAGTCAAATAATAATAATAATCAAAAAAGCAGCTTTGACCCCTGTGTTACGCTGGGGGGGCTCTGGGGCATGGTGACACCACACAGGTGGCACACAGGGCAGGTGAGATGATTTTCATCCCTTTTTCAACAGCTGGAACATTTGCTTTGGGGGGTTTGCCTTTCTTTTTTTTTTCTTTTTTTTTTTCTTTTTTTTTTTTTTTCTGGCTTGACAATAAGAGCAAAAGCATTCTTTAGCTTTTTTTCTCCTAAGAGCAAAAGCATTCTTTCCCTCCCTACTTGCTTCTCCTCATGGGAATGGAACCAGCAAGGGGTAGAGAGGCAGAGGGGAGCTGCTCCCAGGGGACTTTCAGGGATGCAAAAGGTGACAGCAACTCAGGTGGTGGTGGCAGAGAAGTCCTAGAGGTGGCACCGAGTGTCTTGGTGGACAACATAAACACACAGCATCTGAAGAGCTGTAGCGTGAACAGAAAAGCAGGAAAAATGACCGAATCCCTTCTTTATCATTACTTTCCAATGGGAAAGACAGAAGAATCGCTCCAGTATCTCCAAAGCCTCAGCTGACTCCTGTGTCAACTGAGAGACAGGGTAAGAGTGAGGGGCTTTGGGTTTTTTTTTTTTCCCACCATCCTCTGGATTGGGACCTGGAAGGGTAGAGCTTAACGTGAGAGTTTTAAATGGCTCTAAACCCCAGGATTTATGCTGCAATAGCAATAAAACCCGCTGGGGTATATGTTATAGAGGCAGCTAATACACACCTCGGGTGGCGAGAGGCACTAAGGGCATTGCTGTGTGGATTAATGTCCCCATAAAGCGCGTCCCGTCGTGCGACATTGTTGTGAGGAGAATGAAGCAATAACTCCGAGACGCGCCGGGCGAGTGCCCCGTGCCTGCAGATGGATCCCCAGCCCCGGGGGCTGGAGGCTTTCAGGGCTAATAGAAAACATTTGTTATGAAGCTGCCCCTCTCCCCTCACCCCACACCGAACGGCACCACTCGGGGGCTCTTCTCCCCCAGCTTCCCCCCTTCTTCCACCCCTGCCACGCCACCGGCATCACCATCACGCGTGGGCCAGCTCGAGGTAGTCCTTTGGCAACAGGGGCTGGTTCTGGGCAAGCCCAGGAGATGGCAAACAACAGGTTTGGCAGGGCCGAGGGTGGCAATAAAAAGAGCCTGACTCAGCCAGGGCTGCTGAGCGGAGGCCACAGAGAGCCTTGAAAACTGGAAAGTATTATATCATTTATTAATAGGCATTTCTGTTACACACTCCCCACCAGAGTGTGCGTGTCCCCGATGACAGAAGTGCTTACTGGTGCTAATGAGGCAGAACGGAGAGGAAAAAATGGCCCTGTGGGTCGGGGACTGGCCGGGGAGCCGGGAGATGTGAGCTCAGCTCCTGGCTCTGCTGCCGACCTTCAGTCAGTCAGTGCCTGGCCTCCCTCCCTGCCAGCTGCACTGCACGGGGATGCTCTGCCTCTACCTGCGGGTTTCGGGCAGGTGAAGACTCCATAATCACTGGGGATTTGCCCACAAGTTGCCTTTTCTTCCCCCCCCGGCTTCTCCCGCAAACATTTCTGGGATCGCTGTCCTCTCCCTCTCTCTCTCTCCCTCCTCGCCCTTTGCTACGTCCCAGAAAGGGTTACTCTTTAAAGGTGGAAATGAAAACTCTGAAATTCAAAGGGGAGATACATCAATGGGGGTTGAAACAAGGCGCGCACCGTCCCTTGGCCACCCAGGGCTAAAGACACCCTCTCAGTGCTCCCAACCAACACATTTCAACGGTTCACCCTGGGAACCTTTGCCTTCTGGGTATGGTCTGATAGATGAGACACCAAAACATCCCTTAGAAGTCTCCATCACAGGCCTGAACTGTGCCTGGGATGTGTCTGAAACACCCCACGCAGCACCAGCTCACCCACCCGGAGAGCCAGGAGGGAGTAATTGTTTTTCGGATGGGACCACAGATGCTTACAGGGGTTTTGTGGGTGCTACTTACAGCCTAATCCCAAGGCAACTCAGGACTCAACATAGAGCCCCTCTGTTGACTCAGGTGGCCATTAGGAGGCTCCAGTAGCATGGAGATGCACGCCGCCTCAGAGAGGGATGCTCCAGGAAACCCTCTTCCATCCACTCCAGGGCCTCAACTGCTCTTTCCTCTCTGTCCCTCTCCATTGAGGCTTCCCAGAGATGGGTGCCAAGTGTTTGGGGTTGGGACAGAAGACCTGGTGCAAGGTGGCACTTTCCAAGTACAAAATTCACACGCAGTGCCCTTGGGAAAGGCTGCAAGTGACGTTTAGCTGGTGAAGGCTCCTGAAGGACCACAAGACAGCTGCTTTGTGTTGACCCACCTTGGTCTGAGCAACAGAACCACACGACAAGAGGCAAGGGCTTGTGTTATAACCACGGGAGACATCCAGAACCCAGGCTGGGACACCGGCAGGCGTGAAACTCCCTGTACTACATGCTGGGAAAGGCAAATAATGAGTAGGCTGTGGTTACTTTCTACACCTTTCATTTGCTCCCCTTCCTCAGAGGGGCAATATCTGCTCAGCACATCTTGTGAGCAAAAAGCAGCTGAAGCAGAGCAAAAATAAACTGGATAGCTGAAACAGGAGAAGAGAGCACAGCTTCAGCACAGCTTTGTGTAAAACCTCATTCCTTACTGGTAGTAAATAAAAATAGTTGTGTTTTTTTTTTTTTTCCTGGTGACTCACAGCACAGACATTGCATGGAAAGGGCACTAGAATCAACAGCCAGGGGAAAAAAAATACAGAAATGGAAAAATTATCATCGCAGTGCATTTTTCCCATTCCCCTTTCATCTCTTACACCTGTGTTTGACTTCAGCCAACCTTACATAAATCCTTTAAACATCTGTCTCGGTCACTTATGAAATAAGCTGAGATGGCCTCAGCCAGGCTAACAGTTCATTCTGCTGGATATCTCTATGTTTAAACCCAAACAGGTTTGTGGAGTTTGCCAAGCCAGGCGGGCAGCGGGTTTCCCATCAAACCCTGCTCATTCAAAATGCTAAAAACCTGTTTGTGCCAGAAACTCTTCTGCAGGCGTCACCTTATGAAAGACCCTATTTATAGCTGTGAACTTAAGGCAGAGGCAACGAGAGTTTGCTTTATTGTAGTAGCTGACTCTTGTAAAGTCACGCTCTGCAGCAGACTGACTTGCAGTCTGAATGTACCTGGCAGGGGATGAGGGTCATGGGGTGGGAAAACAGGAGTTTGGGATAGTCTTGGAAAGGTGCAATCCTGCCAGAGTCTTGCATTAGTGTCGATGGTCACATCCTCTGAACGGCAGAGAGTGGGATGGATGCGGCCCTCACCTATGGGGTCTGCTGTTGCTCGTCCCCCTCTGCATTTTGTTGGTGGTTATTTCAGGTCATTAGATCTGAAATCAGGTCATTATATCTTTGCAGCCACCAGCTGCAAGAAATATTCCCCTCCATTCCTCCTTACCTGCACTCCACTGAGTGAGTCTGCAAGAAGTGACTGGGTGGTTTGGGTTTTGTGCTTTGTCTGATCTTTTGGGCTTCTTGAATTGAGAAGACTTCTCTTCTGGCATGGAGTTAGTTCTGCAACTGGTCTGGCCCTGGCCAGCTACATGGCAGGGTCTGAGGGTGTCACAATCAGTAGTAGGACTAATTTTATGTCAAAATACATAGAATCATAGAACGGTTTGGGTTGGAAGGGACCTGAAAGATCATCCAGTTCCAACCCCCTGCCCTGGGCAGGGACACCTCCCACCAGACC
>JAOQGH010000040.1:3401531-3413338 GCA_025769975.1 Gallinago jamesoni
GGCAACCTGGGCCAGGCTCTCACCACCCTCACAGCAAAGAGCTTCTTCCTGAGATCTCTTCTCAATCTCCCCTCTTTCAGTTTAAAACCCTTCCCCCTCATCCTATGGCTCCCCTCCCTGATCAAGAGTCCCTCCCCTTCTCTCTTATAGGTCCCTTTTAGGTGCTGAAAGGCTGCTATAATGTCTCCCCAGAGCATTCTCTTCTCCAGGCCCCAGAACGAAGGGGAGTGGCCGCCAAGATGAGGTCTCTGGCTCTTGATTTACTGGTGAGTTTGGAAGAAAAGGTAAGATTTTTCTTTCAGGGGCAAAATATATTTTTCCCTTGACACAAGTCAGAAATAGCAAAAGGGATTTGTTTAAACACATCTGATAAAAGTCTTTGTTGGGTTGTGATCAAGGCAGGTCAACTTCTGCACTGGGTTTATCTCGGCTCATGAATTCAGCCTGTCTGCTTGCCTGTGAACTGGTTCCTCTTTCTGCAGAAGTGCCTGCTATTCACCAATATTTTTTTGGATGTTTCTCGTGTGGGTTCTGTTGACCTCTTTGCTTTATTGTGCGTATTCACGGTAGCGATTCCTCGAAACCTAAGGATTTGAATAGAAGATTGGAACACGGAGCTCACTGGGGAAAGGAAGGGAAATGTAGCAAGTATGACTTTAGGCACTTACAATTAACACACTGGACTGAAGATTTTCAAACTGACATCACTATCAAAAGCAATGGTGGTAGCAAAATCTCGGGATTCATTATAATGAATTCTTTTTTTCTTGAATTAGCTGGGACAGGATGGAAACCTGCAGTGCCACCGAGTGTAAAGTTTTACGCTGCATTGAACAGGTCAGTTTAACGTGGCTGTGCTGGTTGGGTGCCTGATAAAGAGTTCAAACTTCTAGCCAACAAATAATGGGCAAAACCCCTGGTGTAGAATCACTTTCACTGTCAAAACATCCCATTCCCATGAGGTGACATGGTGGGGAAGGCAGCTGCCCCCTCTATGCCACCTTCTGCTGGGGTGCAGGGGAGGAGTGGAGCATTTTGGGACAGGCACATAAGCTTTGCAGGGGACTTACCCATTAGGAACAGGAAGGCAGACCTGTTTGCCTCCATGGATGGGGCTTAGAGTAACCTGGTCTGGTGGGAGGTGTCCCTGCCCATGGCAGGGGGTTGGAACTAGATGATCTTTAAGGTCTCTTCCAACCCAAACTATTCTATGATTCTATGTGGTCAGCTGGGCCCCAGACAAGACAGCCCTCTGGAAAAACTCCGTGAATGAACATCCTATACCTTGGTTTCAAAATGCACTTCTCTTCTCAGCCCATCTGTATCTCAAAGTGATTTTTCAGCCCATCTGTTTAATGATGAGGCATTGCTGCTGATGCCAAGGGCGCTGCCAAAAACGTGGACAGAGTGCTGTAGTGCAGACGGACCATTTCTGTATTCCACCACAATTTCCATTTGTCCTGGTGCTCTCCTGATTGAATTACTTTGTGGTTTCAGTCCTGCAGCTCCTGAAGGTGCAGCCTGCATTGCAGCATCTCCGGGCATGAGTCCTCACAGTGTTCTACAGAGACCAAAACCATTCATCTCCCCATGCACTCGTCTCCCTGCCTGTTTGCTGTCCTCATTTGTGGCAGAGAGCACCAAGAGTGAAGTGGGAAAGAGTAGTGTTCAGTCTAAAGACAGGTGGAAGGGATGATGGTGCTGGTCTTAAATTCTGTTTATGCCCCCAAATCCATGTGCACAGAACTTCTTGGTACGTGGTTGCTTTTCAGGAGGCCCCTTGAGGGACTGGAAGGGGCTCTAAGGTCTCCCCAGAGCTTTCTCTTCTCCAGGCTGAACCCCCCCAACTCTTTCAGCCTGTCTTCAGAGCAGAGGGGCTCCAGCCCTCAGATCATCTTGTGGTCCTCTAGACCTACTCCAGCAGGTCTCCCTGTCCTTCTTACGCTGAGGGCCCCAGAGCTGGGTGCAGTTCTCCAGGTGAGAAGGAGCTCTGAAGGCATTCAGGGCTGCCTGCAGCTGAGAGGGGGTTGAAGGGACTCTTCCCAGGCCAAAGCTGGTTGCTTTACTAAGCTGATGCAGGATCCGAGACGGGACACCCTGCTCAGTGTCCCCAGTTTGATCTGGATCTTGCCAAAGTTGGTGGGTGAATGATCTCCCTTAGACATCACCCAGGTACCAGGTTGCCTTCGCTGTGTCCTGTAGCACAGGCGAACAGACCATACTGCTCTCCTCTCCTGTCCTTGGAATTCTGCTTTATTTCAGAGGGGAAGGGGAATAAAGCCTCTCCCAAGGGAGGACCAACAGGCTGCCCTGAGACTCCCCCTAAGTGGGTTCAGCTGGCAACTCAACGTGCTCTACTCACTGGGGTCTCTCCCCAAAGGCAAACTTTTCCCTGCCTCGTGAGGATACCTGTTTAGGTGCAAACAGTTAATAACCAAGTGGCAGTAGCTTACATCCAGGGATCCTGGGGTTTGCAGCATGAAGAGCACTTCATTCCCCTCACGCTGATCTTTTCCATCTGCTCTTTACTGCCTGCAAGGTATTCCCATGTGAAAAGTAGCTCGAAGCCTGCCGTTTTCAAGCCTCGTCCAAAAATTATGTCAAGCATGAACATTTTATCATTAAGGGCACTAATACTTTGCACATACACAAAATTTGTCTCCTGATTATCCCCAGCTTGTATTACAATGCATTTTGTAGGCACTTAGCCCAACGTTTTACCTTTAGTCAGATATATGACCTGCTGTTTTGGAGAGATTGGAGGCTGGTCCAAAGCCCATTAGATCAAGGGAAGCCTTTATGCTGGTTTAGCAGAATTTGGACCGGTCCCTAAAGGCATCACAGATGATCTGAATTATCAGAAGTGATCCTAGGCAGTTGCAAGTAGGTAGAGATCAGTTTGCAACTGCCAAGGTATCTGCAGAAGTTGGCCCAGATTGTTACAAATCATCTGAGGAGAATTAGCTCAACTTAATCAAATCACAAGGCAGTTGGAAATTCAATCTAGACTAGACGGAATAGCTTTATGGACTAGATGACTAGATGGAAAGCTAAATATACTAGAAGAAAAACAATCAGGCAAACAAACGAAACCAAAAAAAAGACAAAAAAAAAAAAAAAGCTCCATCATCTGGAAAAAAACAGCTAAACAAATTCTGACCAGAAACTAGGTGTGCATCTTTTCCATTTGTCTAGAGTGAAAGATTTGAAGCTATGTGGAGTCTTTAAATGAAACTGGATGTCTTTGCAAAGGAGATATCCTACAGCTCCATGCTGACCTTACTGGCTTTACAAACTCTGCTTTGCAAAATCTTCTTTAGTTGATCATAGTCACTCCTTCTCAGCCTAAAATGATGAACTTATAAAAGTCTGAAGAGAAGGAGTCCAATTTTTAGAAAAAGGTAAAGCTTCTCTTGCTAACAGACTTAATTTTGCCTGGTGGTGACTAAGTGCATGTAGAAGACTCTAAATGTACCTTGACATGGCGCGTGAGTAGAGCCAGTCACTTTGTCAGATGAACGGATTGATGAGTCTCACTCCAGCTACAGCTCATAACAGCCCTCATCCAATTAATATCGCTATTAGAAATTTAATCCAGCTACAGAGCAGGTGATGGGCTAGATGACCTCATCATATCCAAATCATCCTACTTCAGTATAATTTTCTTTTCATCCAAAGAACTGGGACTACTCCCATGTCTTTCAATATGCAAGTCAATACGCGTCCTGCCTGCTCCGAAGCTGCTCTTTGTGTCACCAGACAGCTGGAAAAAGGGTGACTTGCCATATGTTCCTCCTGCCTTTTCTGTACGGAATCTTGAAACCCAAGAAGCATTACAACAAGGTCATCTCTACCCTGAAGCAATATTTTAATGGTATCAGATTTTAATTCCTTCATCTTCCCACCTTCCTCAACCCTGAAAGCCAGACCCAAATTTCCTGTGTAATTTGTGGCCCATTGATTTATACTGCCCAACCACATCTCTGCTATACCAGTTAAATCAACTCACCTCGTGCCAAGTTAAATACTACAGCTTTCCCATGTTTGGTGGTAAACTCCTGCAATTAGCACAGAGGCATGTGGCATTTGACTGCTGGTAGACACTTTGCTCCTTGTCCCACTCCAGTGAAACCCTACATCTACTTGGAGAGGTGCCTCTCGGTTATTATTCTTTATTGTTCTGGCCACTGGAAATTCAATACTTTCCCACAAATCCTTCTCATCTACATCCTCCCAAACCTTAGAGCCACCTACAGTGTTTGTGGTCTGAAATCAATACTCAGAAATTTTCCCAGGCAACCAGTGACTTCTTCTCTTCACTTCAGTTGCATTCCCTCAAAATGGAGGCTGAGATGACCAAGGCAGAGCTAATGACAGGGAGCAGGAGTGTAAGAGCAATCTTCTGGAAGTGACCAAAACCTCAACAGGCCTGAGGAAGAGTATGAGATTTATATGACATCCCCTAAGAACTCACTCAGCTCCCAAATATTTGCAGATCAGGGACTTTCTGAGCCAGACATGACTGTTGTAGTTTCTCTTGGTGGATTTCTGCTCCCTGGACGTGTCCATGTGATCCCCCAGTGCCCCCTCTGCAATCCGACCTCCAGTCTCGAGACCTCCACTTGAGTCCTACACTCCACGTTGGTGATGGTGAAAGGTGAAAAAGGCTTTTTCCTATTGCACTGTTCATTTACAAATCGGCCAAAATTCATGCCCTCTCCATCAATCCTCCTTTCTACAACAAATTCCTAAGTGCCTAATAAAGTTAAATCACATCCATTCTTCACCACCCGGCGCCCACAGGAGTTGGCACCCCCCTGGTCCCCCCGCCTTTCAGAGGAAGCTGCCATAAATGGATTTCCTTCCTTCTCCCCTCTCTTCCCCCCCCCCCCCCTCCAGCTCTCCCCATCACTTGCAATAACAAGCCCCACAGCCGTCGCCACATATTTCCCCTCGCCCCTGTGGGCAGCAAATATGAGCCCCCCACCTCTTTTTACACCAGGGCTAAGTCACTTCTCTCTCCCCTTGCCTTTTGACCATCTGGCTGCGTCCAGCAGCAGAAGTGCCACGCACTCACTCGCTCTCCCACCAACTCAACCTAAGCCCCTGCCATCTGGAGATGATCTGTTTGTCTATTTAGACTCCAAGCTCTCCAGGGCAGGAACTGTCTCTAATTGCGTGTTTGTACCGTACCTACAGCTGTGTTGGACTGAATACACCCACTGTCATCTTCTCTTGGAAACTAAGTTCCTCCTGGGAGTGTCCAGCACTGAAAAGTAAGACCACTTGCAAATCCAAGTTGCTGGAGGCACATGCCAGAGCTCCTTGGTTGCACTTATATTAGACCACAGAAAATTCTTCCACTGACTGCAGTAATCATCCAGCCTAATTTTTACTGCCAAGCTGACAAGAGGGACTTAAAAGCAGTGAAACCATTGCCCAGTGTGGTGGGGCTCACATCTGGCTGAGGCTCCAAATGTGCCCAAATAATACTATATCCCACTGGGGAAATGCCCCAGGACCCCAAATTTGCCAGTGCCTGGTTCGGTGACGTCCAGCCGATGCCACCAGGGAGCCAGGTGGAGAGGTCAGGAGTCTCCAGGCCAGATTTTGCAGGCTGGATTTTGTCCTCAGTCCAGCATAGCAGCATAGACTCCTGTGTATACACCTACTGCTCACAGCCAGCATAGAACCTGCCACCATCAGGGTGATGAAGACTTTCGGTGCTTTTGTTCAGAAAAAAAAGGTGCAAAAAATAATTACTTTTCCCCTTTGCTATTTAACAGCATTAATTAAAAAACCCTGAAATTATATCATGGTCTCTTCTCTGAGCCAGTCTTTTCATACCGTCCCTTCTCTATGACACATTTTTCAAGCTCTATATTTTCAGTGGCTCGGGGCAGGTGGTAGAAAATAGAGGTGTTATCACAAAAGTGATTTAGGAAAAAAGAAAAGAAAAAGGCTTAATAAAATTTCTGGTCTAATCCAAGAGACAGCATGAATGTATTACCACAGAAAGCCTCCTACAGATGGTTAAAAGTATTCTGATTCGACAATACAATAAAATAAAAAAGCGCATCTATATATTTTCCCATTTGGTCAACTCCGGAACACCATTTCTGCTTGTTTTGGCTGATTTTTATTCCTGCCTTTGAGTGTAAAGGAATGGTAAGGAAGTTTATGAATGAGGTCCCGCTCGCATTCCAGACTCAGCTATGTACGCGGGCTGTTTTCTGCCGAGATCCTGGGATGAGGTCATTTCAAAACCACCTAGTTTGCCCAGTGTGCTAACTCAAAAAAGATTGAAACGGACAGATTTGCAGTTACTGCAATGCAAACACACATACAGTAGTTTTCCCGCGTGCCAGCGCCCGCCAAGCTTCAACATAGAAGACTTGTGGAAAAGAGAGAGAAAAAAAAAAACCAAAACCAAAACCTTTTTCTACTGCAAAAGGCTGTTTATAAAATCGGTTTGATCAGCTCAGGAATGAGCTGAGAGAATGTTTATCCGCTCAAACACAGAAGATCATGCAACTATCTTAAAATACCGAGCTAAGATAACCACTCAGTTGAAAAAAAAAAAAAAAAAAAAAAGAAAAAGGTTAGAACAACAGGAAATGGCTCATTTACTACCAGTTGCTCAGGTATTTTAAAGAGCTTCCAGAACATTTGCTTTTGTGTACCTAAGAGGAAAAAAAAAATCGCTGATGGTGGGGGGAAGGCCTGATGGGTAACATTAAAGTGACTTTCCTTGCTGAAAGAGCAAAGGCAGAAGAACGGTTTTGTGACAAGAGGATATAAAATACCCTGCAATTCATCAGCGAGGAGAATCAAACTCCGCCGGAGCGATCGGCATTCCTGGGGATTATGAAAAGGATTACGGTGAGTTGTTAGGAGGGTGAGGGAGCCACTGAAAGATGGGCTTTCCTACTGCCTTGAAATAAATGGGACAATTAAGGCTTTGGGAAAGTTAATGAGATTTTTTTTTTTGCTTTTTCTTGAACTTTCAGAGCAGCTGGCCAGCCCGTGTGTAGGAAAAGCCATTTATTTGAGGAGGAAAGAAAAATAAGTAGTGAAAATAAAAATGTTTGCATACCCTAAAAATATACTTCAGGCCTTGCGAGGGGGAAATCAATTATCCACAAGGCCATCCTGCTGTCGGATAGAAAAATCTAAGGCATTTTCTAGCTGGGGCTGCCCTCCGCTCCGCGGCGGTTTGCTGATCTCTCTGTCAGCTGGGCCTCATCACGGCGGCACTCGGTGCCTCCGAGTCTTTCATGTGTTTAATCTCACAACCCACCTGTGAGAGGAGGAATTACAGTGAGGGAACTGAGGAAAAGGGCCAGACTTTTAAAGGGATTTAGCTGCCCAATTACCTGGCTCAGGGTTAGACTGGAAATCCCCGGGAGAGAAGGGTGTTGCACCTGGGTCTGCCAAGCCTTGAGATAGTGCAGTTCTCAGGAGCAATGCCCGCTTGGACCTCGGACAAGGAAGAGCTGAACGTACCCGTGAATGGGCCATTGTGTCTCCTTTGATTGTTGTTAAGAGATATTTTGAGCCTGAAGGAGAAAAAAGAAAATTAATAATCATCGTTTGAATTCAGAGCACGAAGATCAGGTCTTTCTCCTGAGGCTGAGCAGGGTCTCAAGGCATTCGTGCTTGTGTTTATTCCCAGGGAAATGATTTACAAATAACCTCCAAGTGCCATGAAGGAGTATTGCTCCTTTCTGAGACGTTGTTTTGCTGTCACTCTGTGCACCAACACCACTCCTCACCCACCCCAGACCTCTGGGGCATGCTCTGATCTGGGGAGAATCCGGCAAAGAGGGTCAGCACAGAAGATGTGCAAGACAGAAACAGCCTATTTTCTCTCTAATTAAGAGCAACAAGACATTTGCTCCAGGTGAGGCTTCCTCTCTTATTCCTCCTTGCTTTTCCTCATGCCTCTCTTCCACTGGGCACTCAGTTCAGGCTTGGCAGGTCAGGATTCATCCCAGTGAGGAGATGGCACCCTGGACAACTGGTTGAGTTTGGGTACAGCTTCCCCCATGTCCCTTGAAGATGTAGCTTAGGCTGGGCTGTAACCCTGATGTTGGAGGCTGTGAATACAAAAGGGGATGTCACACCACCCCAGCTCCATTGTCCCACACACCATGTGCTGCAGGAATGGGTCAGAGACATAGAGTCATGGAACGGTTTGGCTTGGAAGGAACCTTAAAGATCATCCAATTCCAACCTGCTGCCCTGGGCAGGGACACCTCCCACCAGACCACATTGCTCAAAGCCCCGTCCAAACTGGCCTTGAACCCCTCCAGGGATGGGGCAGCCACAGCTTCTCTGGACAACCTGGACCACGCTCTCACCACCCTCAAAGTCAAGAATCTCTTTCTAATATCTAATCTACATCTCCCCTCTTACATTTTAAAATTGTTACTCTGAAAGGTATAAACAGAAAAGGGGAGAAGACAAATAACAGAGAGCTATAGGCGTGACACATGTACCTGCTCAGGTATGAAGACATTAGCTTCTTTTCAATTGTTATAAACCATAGTTCCTTCATCGCAGGGTTTCTCCATATTTTTTTCTCTCTCTTGGCTTGACCCAGGAAACACATTTCATTCTGAAGGGATTTCAAGACAAAATCACAAATTTCTCTAGATCCTAATTTATAAGGCAATTTTCCCCGTGAAGGGCTGCCATGGGTGTTGCATTTTGATTTTTTGCCATGGCTTTGCTATCAGCTTCCAGTAAACCATAACCCCCCCACCCCCCCAGTTCCCTCAATCTGCAAAACTGCATGACAAAGTGCAATCAGTGTCTTATAAATCCACCCTGGTATCAAGGCAGTTCCCTTCCCATGCACTGTTTCTTATTAAATAGATATCTATCGGCCAGTCATACATGCTGTGTTACATAGCGAAGGTATCCAGGCAACTTACTCAAAACTTGCTGAAGTCGATGGAAAGACCCTGCTGTCCCTACAATATACCACTGGCTTTAAAATCATAGAATCATAGAATGGTCTAGGTTGGAAGGGATCTTTAAGATCATCTAGTCCAACCATCAACCCAACACTGACAGAAATCACTAAACCCTATTCCTAAGGACTACGTCAACCTGGCTTTTGAACACCTCCAGGGATGGTGCCTCAACCACTTCCCTGGGCAGCCCATTCCAATGCCCGATAACCCTCTCCATGAAGAAATGTTCCCTAATATCCAATCTAAACTTCTCCTGGCACAACTTGAGGCCATTGCCCCTTGTCCTGTCTCCTGTGACTTGGGAGCCCTTCATTAGGAATCAGCAGGCTGGTTCCCGGTATGTCAACTCCTTGCACTCCTTGGGTGGAACAGGGACCAAAGGGGAAAAGCATTGAGAAAGGATAGGACAAAGGGTAATGGTTTTAAAGTAAAAGAGGCAAGATTTAGACTAGATACGAGGAAGATATATTGGGTAGTGAGACATTGACCCAGGTTTCCCAGAGAGGTGGGAGATGCCCCATCCCTGAAGGTGTTCAAGGCCAGGTTGGATGGGGTTCTGAGCAACCTGGTGTAGTTGAGGATTCCCTCGCTCATGGCAGGAGGGTTGCACTAGGTGGCCTTTAGGTCCTTTCCGATCCAAACCATTCAGTGATTCTATGATTCTGAAGCTAGGCGAGACAATGCAACTGAATCCATGTGGTTGCTGTTGCTGGTTGGATGTGTCCCACTTTGTCCCATCATGAGCCGAGCAGGATCAGCAGGGCGGTCGGGCGTGCTGACGTGCGCAGCATCCATTGGCTCCCCGAGACAAGCTGCGCGGAGAGGTGGAGTTCTAGACAATCGGCACCCGCCTGCCAGCTGAAGTACAAAGCCTAGTTGAAGAAAGCTGTTCTTTCATCCCCACAAAGTATAAACAGCCAGTGTTATGGTGACAAACTTTCCAGCAGCTTCGTAGCCGCTACTCCAAGTGCTCGCATACATCGATGCTGAGAGCAGAAAAAAAGAAGGTGACAGCCTTATTTTGCAAAAACGTCTCCGGCTGATTCCAGAATGGCTTTGGAGATCACACCCAAAAATCTACACATCTGCGATGGTCCTAAATCATGTACCAGATAATTCTTGTTTGGGTCCGAACTGTGGAAAAATCACTCTTAATTTCAAGAGTTTACGTAAGGTCTTTATTTCCCTCCCTTGTTAGATAAGACTGGGTTTGGGTTTTTTTTCAAAACTTCTGCTGCTTTCTCCTCTGTACTGATGGCTCTGTGGACACGGGCTGTGCCTTGGCCAAAGCAATTCTGTATCTCAGACCCTTTGACAGGAGGAACTTTTCCAAACACCACCCCAAGCTCTCGCAAGGGGACGAGGGTACCATTTGCCCATTAAGTGGGCCTGATCCGGCGAGGGTCTGCTTTGACAGACAAGGATGCAGGAACCACGTCGAAGGGCTTGGCGGGACGCATGATGGTGATCTAAGGCTCTATTTTTGGGTTTTGGTGAGTGCTGGGCGGAGTGGCAGAAGGTTAGCCTTTTCCCATCACCTTCCTGCCAGAGATACGCACAGCCCCGACACAGTACGCTGTTGGCTACTCATCACAAGGCCCCCTGTCAAAACCAGGATGGCTGATGAGCTACGAACAAGCTCACAGTTAGATAATAGATGAAAGAGCCTCAAGATAAATTAGGTGCCTCCAGAAAACCTGGCCAAATGTGTTTAAAACAGGAGATCCAACACCATTAATTCTCATCAAGCGGCTTTAAGAAAAGGCATCCCGGCACTTGACTTATGCTTAGTAAACGTTATCTTTCCTTTTAACGGGGGTTTTATAGTGTATTTTGAGAAGATGACAAACAATAGGGTTATTTTGAAGTCATGCCAAGCGCTACATTCGCTGGAGGAGGAGAACAATGTTACCTCCTATCTGTCAACTGACCCTGCAGCCATTAAGCCATTTCACCAACAAACAATATTAATAAAAAAAAAAGGGAAAGTCCTGTTCTTAAGTTCCTTACAACCAGAGTTTGGGAAATGTCTTTGAATGAGATATTTGTCCCTTCAGGAGAGATCACTTTGTCAAAAGGGAAACTTTGTGCAAGAAAGCATTCATTTTGTTGCTTCTCGGGTAAGAATCTAAATCAAAAAGAAGCATTTTGATAATTCCTGTGGTTCATGCTGCGAAGGTGAAGGCTTCACTTCGTTTTGCCTCCCAGCAATTTTCAGTTTCAAACTATGCCATGTAAAATTTGAATAAAATGGGGTGACCTCCGAGTTCAGAGGATGGGGAGTTGTGGTAGTTTAAAGAAAGCTTCTGGAGCAGGGACTGTATTTTTTGCTACAGCCTCTGATGCCCTACTGTAAGACAAATAACACTTACAGCAAATAATAATAATAACAAATGCATAATGTCTTTTCGCCAGTCCCCCAGCCACAAACAGAGACAAAGATTTAGGGAGGACAGATGGGAACAGGTATTTGATCTGAATGACTTTGTCAGCAAAATGAGCACCTGCTCACAAAGCATCCAGCCAGAAGTAAGAGTCGGTGTGTTGTCACTAAAAATGCCATATCATCCTATTCAAAAAATATCAACAAATTCATCTGAACATTTTCAAGGAGAAAATTCTTTGCTGTCTCTCATAGTTGGAATAAGCTTGTTCCCACCTGATGCCTTTCCTCTGCAGGTTTTTGGGCTTCATGCACCAAAATGGCAAATAATATGGTCTTCAAATCAAAGGAGCTGTTTAGAATTATAGAATGGTTTGGGTTGGAAGGGATCTTAAAGATCATCCAGTTCCAACCCCCTGCCCTGGGCAGGGACACCTCCCACC
>JAOQGH010000040.1:3413363-3452402 GCA_025769975.1 Gallinago jamesoni
CAACCTGGCCTTGAAACCCTCCAGGGATGGGGCAGCCACAGCTTCTCTGGGCAACCTGGGCCAGGCTCTCACCACCCTCACAGTCAAGAATCTCTTGCACAGGTGAAGCTGGAGGCCTCTGCACTGGTGGGTTTAGGAGCCAATAGTAGCCACCACTTATAAAAGCAGACGGAATTGCACTTTCAATGCAAACATGAGTAATAACGATGCTATTTTCAGCTTTATTGGCACATGTCACCCTGGGTGCTCAGGTTGCAAACTCAAACACATGGCAAACGTGGGGCAGAACCAGCTTCTTCTGGCCCCCATCCGCCCAGCTGTCTCTGCTCCACGCCGAGCCCTGTTAAATTTCCCTCAGCTCCGGGCAGGTGCCGAGCTCCACGGGAAGAGCTCGGTGCAAACGTGGGGGCCTCGGACACCCGATATGCCGTGGGCTGGAGCCGCTTTCATCTGCTGCCTGTTTGGGCAAGTTTATAGCTTGCGGCCGCCACACACACCCCCAAAAAAAAAAATTAAAAAAAAAAAAAAATTCCACCATAAGAAAATAATTGGATGTTAATTCCCCCCAGCTTTCCCTTCGTTAAGCACAATTTGAGGAAATAACGCAGCGACACGGGAGAAGGGTCGCCTTGTAAAGGTGTGCTTTGCTCGGGTATTTGCGGTGTTTGCTTCGCTAAGGAAAGGCTCCGGCTGTGGCAGGGAGGTCTCCCCTGGTGGGCTGTATAGATATGTGTAACACCCACAGGGTGGTCCTGAAAACGGAGAGCCGGTGGGAGAGGGCGGCAGCACCCCCACCCACGGGACCCCCGGGGCCACCCAATGTCCCCAAGTCCCTTGGCTACTCGGAATACCGGAGCGAGAGACATTGCGGAACTCCGGACCCCCAGGGAGATGCTCGCTGGGAGTCTGTCCTTCCCCCCCCAGGGTCCCGTTTGAGGTGAAGGCAGGGAGCCCCCCACCCCTTGGCACCCGGTGCCTCCTCCTCCTTGGGTGCCCAGCTGGGAGAAGCCCCGCTGACGGCGGCTCCTGTGCTGGGCTGAGAGGGGATTACTTAATTAAGGATCCAGGTGAAAGCCTATCTATCCAGAGCGAACGTGCCCCGGTTCCTAGGCGTGTACACATGTGGTATCATTTTTCCATTATTTGGAACATACAGATCTAAATTAATAACAGTTCCTACAAGGCCCTGGGGCTCTCCGTGGAAGAATTTTGATCTCCTTAGGAAAGGCTCACCATTTCTCATAGGAGAGATGCACTTGACTCCTGACCTCTTTTCAAAGGCACCTGTGCGAGCTTTTAAAATCCACTACCACCAATTATCCACTTTCAACCTGAAGTGTTTAAACCGCGGACCACATTAACTGAGCTTAGCACATAGCCATGTCATTGCAGACTTCCTGATGTGAGGAGATGCCTTGACACGGCTGAAAGAGAGTTTAGGGATGAGGCATGAGATTATCAGCTTCTCCTCCTGACAGCTTCAAACAAAGGAGCCTTTTAGCCACCTGGTTTGTGTCTCCCACACCTGCATTAAGATTGGGAGACAAACCTTTGTACTCCTGCCTTGATCCTATTATTTGCATGTACCTGTCCACAGTCACCCTGCATCACTTAATAGCCTTCAGAGAGACCAAAGGGAAAGAAGATGCACATCTACTATTTCTCTTTCAGGTTTAATTCCTTTTCTTTTTTTTTTTTTTCTTCCTCTCCTTTTCTTTTTTCTTTTTTTTTTTCTTTTTTTTTTTTCTCTCCAAGGCTGGAAGACTTTTAGGACACCGCGGCATTTATTTAAACTCTAAAGAGATTTATTTGGCATGAGGGACAGAGGAGGGGAGGTGGTGAGAAGGCTGGAGATGTGGATGAGGGATGAAAAGGGAAGGGAGGCTGTTTCAAGGGTTTCTGGCCAGTTTGCAGGGAGCAAAGCCCAGTGCCCACTCCCAGCACCGGGCAGATGTTTGGCTGTGGGTCTCCTCCACTCCCTGCTTAGATCTGACCCTGAGACCGTGTCCATCTCCTGATCCCTGTGAAGAGCCACCAGCAGCTCTCCCCACTGCTCTCTGATACCCATGGGCTCGAACACCCCCAAAAATCAGCTCCAAAAGCCAGATTTAGCCCTGGATGCAGAGATGTGCCCCCTTCCATTTCCCTCTGCCTGCCGGTGAAATTAGCTTTGTCTTCTCTGTCCCAGAGCTGAAGGAATGTCTAGCTTTTAAATTAAATTCATCTTCTCTTTCCCGTGCTCTCAGAATTAGCTGGGAAAGGACAGAACTTTATTAACCTTGTGGATCAGACCGCAGCTGACAAGGTGTCTATGCAAGGGGAGGTTTCAGCCGTGGCCTCTGTATATACATTGCTGCATTTTGGCCTCCGCCAGCTCCTTGACTCATCAATGTAACTGAGTAAGGTAGAAACACTAGAGTTGTGTTCATATTCCAGGCCTGGTTTAAATCACTGGCATTGTGGAAAGCTCTGGATAGGTCCAAAGAAAAAAAAAAAAAAAAAAAGGAGGGAAGAAAAGAAGTTTTCTGGTTCTAGTTTTTCATATTTTCTTTTCCCCTCTGAAAAGTGAAACCCTCCAGCTGCCCGGCATTGCACAACGGCCCAAATGTTGAGAGTTCCAGCCCTAATCCCAACCCGCTCCGCACGCCAGCCCCAGCAGAGCTCGGCAACCTGCCCCACTGGCACCACGATCCCCCAAGCCCAGCCCTTCCCAAAGGGTCAACTGCTCTTGGGGTCAGTGGCAAATGGCTTGTCCCCATCACTGGACCATCTATTTGGCCTCTGAAAGTTCTTCATCAGCTGCAAGAAACACAGGAGGAGGACAAAGAATGGGGTCAACCCCCGTGGCTGTCACAGGAAGCAAAGTGGGTGTAAATCTCCACATTTCAGTCATATGTTGTACATGCTTTCCATTATGGTTAAAGAAGTGCTGCCATGGACCCACCAACGTGCCAGGTGTGATGAAACCAAGCCCTGAATGTCTTCCCCAGTTCCCAGATGATGGATCACAGAATCATAGAATGGTTAGAGTTGGAAGGGATCTTAAAGATCATCGAGCTCCAACCCCCTGCCCTGGGCAGGGACACCTCCCACCAGACCAGGTTGCTCAAAGCTCCATCCAGCCTGGCCTTGGACACCTCCAGGGATGGGGCTGCCACAGCTTCTTTGGGTATGGTAACCCCTTTGTTCTCCTGCTGTCCCCATAGAAAGGACACTGCCATGAGTGCTCTGCTCACCTTGCAGGATTCCTTCAATCATGGCTGCAGGTGCCAGGCAGCCATGGAGAGCCACTGAGATCCAGATCTGGTTTAATTATTGTTATTACTACTATTAATATTATTGTTGTTGCCAAAGCAGCGGCAAAGCCTAAGATCTTCACCGTCAACACTGCCTACATTCAACGCCATAGGGCAAAACATCACCAGGGCTCTGGGTCTCTCCAGGAGGGACCGATGGGAACAAGCTGGCATCGTGCACTATGTCCACTGCCAGGTGATGAACTTTATGACCCAGCCAAGAAACGCCCTGATAAGGGGCCTGATCCTCAGCAAATTGTGCTGTACCAAATGCCATCCTCTACTGAAGTGCAGAGGCTCGACCAAAAGTTAACAGCACCAGAGGGAAAGGATGGGCTGTGGTTAGAGATATGTGCTGAGCCTTCCAAGAGGGATGGATTTAGTTCTTCTTTTTGGCTTAGCTTTCCTACGATCATGACGTCAAACGAATCACTTCATCTTCTGCCACCCCAGCGCCCCATCTGTTAAAGCATATTTATAGTATTTTTCTCTTTTCTCTTGCCCTTTGTCTTTTTTGCTCCGAGTATGAAGTTCTCAGAGCCCGGTTGTCTCTTACTACACAAGATCCATCAGAAGAGGGCTCTGACCTGAGTTCCTGCTGCTGGAATACAAATATTATCTAGCTGGTAACGCAGTGCCTACCACGTTTATGACACTGGTTGAGAAATAGCAGTGGCTACCCATGGAAAATCCTGTTTTGAATGAAAACATTGAGTGGTTTGTTTGGAAAAGGAGAACTCTTAGCACGGTTTCCATTTTTTTCCCAGAAGGAAGTTTACAAAACCCAGAAAATCTTGTGAAATCAAAAAGCATTCAACAATCAGCGCTACAAAGTAAAACAAAAGACAATATCGTCTGTCCCATGGGCGGATTTCCTTCCTCCCCGCAATTCACTGGGAACCCTTTTCTGTCGCCCGGCCTTGGTCAGGGCTCTCATTCCAGAGGAATCGCTTCTGCGCTTGTGTTGTCGAAGCGAAAATCTGTTTCCAATAGGCGGCAAAAGGTCTGCTCGTCGTACTCCTGTTTCACAAAAAGCACTCCCAGCTCCTCGTGGCGGCGGCGGCACGCTGGCAGTGTCTCACAGGGCATTTCGCCATTCGTCCAACCATCTGCAGGGCTGTGCCTGGTCTGGGAGGCTTGGAGTTGGCCCAAGACCAGCCCGTGGAAAGGGGTCTGTTCCTCAACGGGATGCTCTGCCCCTTTCAGCCCATGAAATGGCCCTACCCTCAGCTTCACCTCTCCTGCTGCTGCCGCAGGGAGCTGTCGGAGATGGAGAAATCAAGTTGCTTCCACCTCGCCTTGCCTCTCCATGGACTTTCCCACCAGCAGCTGCTCAGGAAAGGCTAAAACTGCCCATGTAAATTTTTTTCTTTCTGCATGTTTTAAACTGAAATTCAGAAGAAATGCTTCACCGTGCAGACAAATAACTTGCTACCTGTAGGTGGTAAAATAGTTTAGGGAGCATCAGCAGATCAGACTTAAATTTAGCTACAGGACAGGATGCTGCTTCTCTCCAAGCAGAGGAGGTGATTTCGTGCAGAAAATGACTTGTCTGTAGGATTTACCCATCACAGACAAGGGACAAGGTCTTACCTGCAAACCATGTTGCCCCCGAGTGAAGGAGGACTCCAATGACTTATGCTGGAGATGCTGTCCTGCTGTCACCAAGAGGTAGCCCTTGAGGAGTGATGGGGGAGATCCAGAGCACTCTCTCCTCCCACTTCCTGCCCCATTGTCCCCAGGATGTGCTGCCCACACCACCACCTTGTCCTCCTCATACCTCCAGGAGGTCTGTCCACCTGGCAAGGCCCTGTTTACAAGTATTCAGAAGCTTGTAAAGTTTCTTAAGTGGAACGGAAGGCTGGGAAAGAAGCATCTATTTGTTCCATCTCTCCATCCTCAGGAAGCCAGAGCATCACCAGAGGAGGTCAGGGCGGATTCCCAGAAATGTGACCCATCCTCTCAGCAATGCAAGTATAATTCAGAGCGTGCTGCGGGCTCGCCGGCACCTCTGGAGTTTGCTGTCATGACTTCACGAGGAGCTGCACTCCCCCAGGAAGAGCAATCCAAAGAGGAGGAGCCCGGTGGTGCCTCCGCTGCCCTCAGACAGCGGGGGCTCGTGATTGTGTAATGTTTACATGACCACAGAGCTCACCATGGCTACATAGACCTCGGGAACAACAGCTCCAGCCCATGTGCTCTGAGGAGAGCAGACCTCTTCCCCTTGAGCCAGAGGAGCCTGCACTTGCCTGGGCAAGTAGCTGAGTGCTGCCTGTATCCCAGGGAGAGCCAGCAGAGCTCTGCGGCCCCTTCTGTTGGTGTTCTCCATCTCAGAGCCTTCCAAAAAGGTCACTTGCGCAACTGGGATTTCTGCGATGCCCTTGTCCTTCCTGCAGTGCATGACAGATCCCTCACTCGCGCCTCAGATGTGTCTTGGGAAGGTGCTGGAGTGTGCATGTTCTTCAAGCTGTTTGCTTCACAGCATGGCCAACGGTGAATGTGAGAGGAGGGATGGCACCTGCTCATCTGCCCACCAGCAAAAGGCAGGTGCAAAAGAAAAAAAAATGCTCTGTGTTGCAAAGACGCAGTGAAGTCACACAGTCTCAGGGTGGGTTCTGTTTAAGGGACCACCATATGGGGTCCTTGCTCAGCTCCAGAGTCCATGTCATGTCACTCCTCCATATTGCAGCAGAGCACAGATCCATTGATGGACTTCCCTGACGTACTTATTGAGCTCCCTCCCCATCCTCTGAGTTCAACTCTTTGCAGTCAGCTTTGTCTGGTTTCTCTCACCAAGGTAACACAACCACGATCCAGGACTGCTCCAGGATGCATCCTACCATCCTGCCTACATTCCACAGAGGACAATCTTTGAGACAGGTCCGGTGGACTCCCAGCTGAGGATTTGAATGGAAAAGGAGATCATTACAGGCTTTACAAAGGTTGAGCAGGTTCTGAAGCATTTGTGGTGCAGAGACTGGAGGAAGCCTGGAGAGGCTTGGTCGCTTGCAGGGTGGAGATATAAACAGCAACTTCTTAGGCCTTATTTTTTATTTTTCATGCATTTCTTGATCACATCCCCATTGTCTGCCACCATATTCCCAATATAGCAATGCATTATTCCCATTGGAATAATGGGAATAATGGAAATGTCAGCCCCTGTGACAATCCCTGGGGAGTGTTACGGGGACAAGTCATACACACTGCCATTCTGAGGCCCTTTTCTCTAATTCCCCTAAACTCAAAACTCTACGGAGCATTCCTCTGTGTCATGGGACCTCTTTTTTATCATGTTGATGGAGGATTTTTCATCTGAAGGCTTTTTGGTCTTTTCAGGCTCTCCCGGTCCCTCAGACGTGAAGGTAACAGTGGTTTTCCTAATGGACCCCACTGCAGACACCTTTCACAACCTTCCCCTTCGCTCCCAGGGTGGCTCTTTCCCTGCCTCCTCACAGATGATTCTTTAGCAGCAGGCATTCATCTGCTTCCACCACATGGCCAATCTTCTAGGGATCCTTCTAGAAGAGGTGGAGTACACTAGTGAGGCTGGTTTTTGCAAAGCTCTGACAGACCTGGAGGGCTCTTCCAATCTTAGTGAGCCACAGGCCACCAGCCAAGACAGCCTAAATCAGTGCCTCCAGTGAAATAGGTTGTCCTGAAAAGAGGAATCCTTGTTCAAAGGCTATGTTTTTATGCACACTGCATTGATAAAGACCCACACCCCAGGAGTTACAATCATGGACATCCCTGAGTAACAGTACATGATGGCCCTTCATGTTAGACTCTTTGCCTGGCATTTAGGGCAGGAAAACAAGGAGGGAAAACACACGAGAAAAAAAAAAAAAAGCCATGAGGACCATGTACCACCCATGTGGAGAACTCCAGATGTTCTCATCACCAGGCCAGCAGCCACCAGTCTATTAGACGCTCATTAGCAAGTGCAGACAGTGGCAGCAGAGAAATTGGGGGTGTACAGTCTGCAAAACTGCCCCTTTTTTCCCCCCTCAGCCCTTTCTTTGAAGATCCCTCGGCCTCCTGCTGACACACATCTTGTGGAGATGCCTCTAGTGAGAAGTTCCTCAGCACCACCCGGTGCAGCGAGGGTATAGCTTCTGAGGATGGATGGTATCCAAATGTTTGGCAGAAATTCCAACTTTCCTTACTTTTAGGCGTATCTGTGGCTTTTTGATACTGTAAACAACTGACATAGGCATGGAAGAATAGTGTATCTGAAACAGTTTATACAAAAGAATTCCATCTGTCAGTCTGTTTACAGTTCACATGTGAAAAGGCAAAAATCTTTAAAAGAAAAACCCCAGGGGGAAAAACATTTATATATGTGTGTGTGTATATATACCCCATAAATATATATGGGATATGCAAAAGTAATTGTTGAAGTGGAACAGTATCAGGGTAGACTTTTTTTTTCTCTTGAATAGCAGTCCTTTTTTTTTCCCTGGTGTAAATTAAATTTTCCCGGTTTGCTTTCTAACTTACTCAAAGCAGCACAAAGAAAGCAGACTGGAAATAACAGGGTGGTTTGGGTTGTTGTGGGTTTTTTCCCTTTTTTTTTTTTTTTTTTCAAAACACTTTCCAGTTTTAAAATTGTCGTAGAGCTTCTTGAAAGTGTGCATTAGATCATGGTATGGCAGTGAAGAAGAAATACTGCTATTACACCCTTGAGAGTAACCTTGAAACCCAGCCGTTGTCTTATCTAGAAGGGGATTTCAGAAATTGCTGCGAGAGCTTTAACTTCTGCTTGGACAGCCACCAAGGAAAGCCAGCAATGATCCAGGTTTCATGTCTTTTCCCGGGGAAGGACTATTCCTGTATAATTATCCACCTCACTCCTAAACGCCAAAGGGCAGAACCCTGGAGACAAGCGCGGTAAAGACCTGATTTTGTAATGTTTGTGCTGAGCTGGAACAAACACGGATAATATACAAGCTCATGCATAGGTGTCACATAGGTTGGAGGCACAAGCAGCCAGGGATATTTTTAGCCCTGCTGTTCTCCCCTCTGGACCCATTCCTGTGGGTGAAAACTACATGGATGAGTGTTAAAACTCTTCAGTGGTTAGCAAGGACAAGGTATTTGGCCTCAGCTGAGAGGACCCTTGTATTGCTAGTGGTGGACAAATGTTGAGGACCAGCATTCATCCTGGAGATGATGGTTCAGACATGGTTCAGAGACCACACATGGGTTTTCCATCTCTGGAGCATGAGTTTTCACACAGATATAAGTGATGGTCCCCCTGATCGCACATTCAGTGGGACCCCAAGCAAGCTGGGGAGGCTGTGGGAAGAGGGCCTTCTTCTCACATAGGCACCTCTAAGGGCAGACAGGATCAGCACCACTCCACAAGCATTGTGTTGACCCAGGGACTGTCAAGTGTCTCATCTCAGGCTCCCTTTACCTTCCTAGACCTGCTGGTTTGGCTGCTGCTGAAGGCACCAAGGAAACTTAGACTTGGGCACATCTCAGGTCCTAGGCTAATGGCCAGGGTTGCCTTGTGCTGTTTGTTTTTAGGAGCCCCAGGATGAAGCAAGATGGCTAACAACACAAATATTTACACGTGGCAACCATTTGTTTTAATTGCATGGGCTGAAATCAAGGTTTTCTCTTGCCCCCACAGCAACAGGAGGAAGCGGGGGCTGTTTCTATGGGCATACCAGAGCCCAGCCAGCCTTGGAAGGTGAAGGAACAACGTTACCCACCTTCTTGACCAAACGTGTGCTCCTCATATTCCTCCACCATGAAACATGCTCTTTTTTTTGTTGTGTCTTGGCAGAGTTATGAGCCTGAAATCCTGGTACGATAACACCCCACTTCTGCAAAACTCCATGGAGCCAGATTTGGCCCAAATGTCTCACACGGAGTGGCAACAAATGTGAAGCAGTAACTCACCTCTTCCCACTCTTCTGTAGATGTTCTGAGCTCTTAGAGACCCTCTTTCTGCCCTGTATTTTGCGCAGCGCATAGCAGAGGGCAGTCCCAAAGAGCAGGAGAAATAATAAATACATTGAGGTTTTCTAATGGAAGGCTGTTGCCTGCATGATGCAGTGAGAGGGGACAGTTTGTTTGGGGCTGGTGTTGGCTGCAAATTTTTTCTTGAGAGATTTGCCCAAACTCTGAGCAGAAAAAGGTCACCTTTTTGGAAAGTCATCTTTTCCAAATCACTTCCTATCTCCTTACCCAAAGCCGTGTGTGACCAAAACTGTTCAGTTACTAAGAGACAATGAAAACTTGAAGAAAAGATGCTGATTGTTTAACACCAAAAAAAAAAAAAAGCCAGAAAGAAATATTTTTAGAAAAGTGTTAATAATAATCACAACCCCGTTGTTTGCCAGCCTGTGCCCTATTTCACATCCTATTAAGAGCTATGTTGAAATGCTATTTCATATATATATATATATATATATATGTATATATATATCAACCAGGGATATTTCCTAAAGGGAAAATGTACATCTCTGAAATACCAATATTATGTATTTTTGGGAGATGCTATCACAGTCTCTGGGACCATCACTACTATGTTGGGAGCAATCAAAGGTAGGGAATTTAAAATCATAGAATCATAGAATGGTTTGGGTTGGAAGGGACCTTAAGGATCATCCAGATCCAACCCCTGCCCTGGGCAGGGACACCTCCCACCAGACCAGGTTGCTCAAAGCCCTGTCCAACCTGGCCTTGAACACCTCCAGCTTCTCTGAGCAACCTGGGCCATTCATTCAAATTCTAAAACTGATGTTTCCTGGAGAATTGAGAAGGTGGTTTTCACCAAAGATACCTTTGCTGGGTATAGCTACTAGAACAAGTTCAGCTTAATTTGGGGTAAGGAGAAACCTTGTCTTGGAATATCCTGTGCTGCCAGATGTGGACCTCAAATAACCTCTTTGCTGAGCAGCCACTGTGCTGCCATCCCCAAGGAACCCTCTTTGCCCATCCCACTACCATGTCTGGACCATGTCTGGGTCAAACGGGTGCCTTTGTGCACCCAAAAAAGGGATCTTTTGTTCATCAGTATACAGGATGTTCCCAAGCCCACCTGGATTCAGTTGAGACCAGATGGAAATGACTCTTGCAGCTCATTAGAGAGTGGCAGTTTCATTTTGTATTTTTTTTTATTTATTTAGCACATGAAGGCTGAGTTCCCTTTCTTTTGCCATGCAACCCCTGTTTGAGGGTGTCTTCTGTGCAACTGTCCCTATTTTTTTAGGATGAGTCTGGGAACTGTGATTGATGGGTCATTTATTTTTGCTATTGTATTTCTGCTACCTTTTAAGTACCCTCCATTTTGGCTATGTTGTTTTTCTTGCTTTGCTTGGGCAGACAGGAGAAGGAGCCCATGGATCTTGAGGCAATGCAAGAGGTGATTAGGGACAAGGTCATTTGTCTTGCTACTAGCTTCTTTTGACACCAAAGCAAATCATCATAAAGCTCTTCTCAGCCAGGAAATCTGGAAAAGGCTTCTGAAGTTGCCATAATGACTTTTTCTTTTTTTTTCACACCAGTGTGTTTCCCTTGTTTCGCTCAGCCTGTGGTTGGTTTTCTTGGTTATTGACTTCAGCTTGGTTTGATCTTCATGTCTCCACCAACCTGTATGCCAGGCCAAATGTCAGATCCTGTACAAGTGGAGATAGGGACACACAGCCCTAAATGCACCATTGCCTACTTAGCTAACATTGGACTTCAGAATGTGGGGCATGAGAATAAAAACCTCTCCTTGGCTTGTCCTCAACAGGCAGAAGGATTGATGTGTGTGTGGCCTCACATGAAGGGTGCTGCATTGCAAATGGGTGCTTGGAAATGTAGCACATTCAATCTTTGTGCAGCCCATCTCTCTAGCAGAGTTTTCCCCACCAGCAGGAGCTCCAATTTTCCAAGGACTTCATATATTTTGGGCCAAAGGCTCCAAGGAAGTGGTAGTCGGGTTGCCTCAATTGGTATTGCAGGTCAAGAGAGAGGGGTGATCCATCAATGTGCATATCTGGGCATGGATATTCAGACAGATGTTGAGGTCAGCCTGTGAAGACTTTGGGTTATTTGTGACTGCTGTCTAGGACTAATGGAGAGCTTTGATTCAGCATGAAGCAAAACCAATGGCTAGAGATGGATGTTTGGCTAGCCAGACCTCCCAGATTTCACAGTAAAATGGGGGATAAAATGCCCAGAGCAAAAGAAGGCACAGAACTCCTCATCTTGGCCACTCTGGAATGTCACAGTGCTGGTGATTATCTGTCAGATAAAGCTATGGAGCAGGCAGGCAAAGAAGATATTGGGAGGTTTTTTCTTTTCCTTGTGAGTTAGAAACATAATATTTTACAGCGTAGTGCGGTCTTGATCAAAGGTGGATAAAAATGGGACATAGAAGTCAGAAGTGTAGGGTCCCTTATGAATCAACACTGCTGACACCTCAGTCAGTGGGCAGTTCATGTCTGAAATGGTCTTCTGTGCTGTGCTGGTTAGGAAGGAAAAAATGAATATGACCAGCCTGACTGCCCTGGCTGACACATCCCCCACCTTTCCTCTGGTGAAGGCAGGAGGCACCTGGCCCGTAGACTTGATCCCAGTTGTCCTCACAGTTTAGCAGCGGTGACACCATTTCTGGTTTCCTTTCCAGGTCCCCCGTCCCACTCTTGGTTGCAAGACAGGTGAAGGTCCATGAGTCTCCCAACCCCAGATGGGGGCAACCATCGGGCTGTCCTCAAGCAGGGGACACTGAGGTGGTCATAGAATCATAGAACTGTCCGGGTTGGAAGGGATCTTTAAGATCATCTAGTCCAATCATCAATCTAACTCTGATAAAAGCCATCACTAACCCATGTCACTAAGCACTATGTCAACCCGTCTTTTAAATACCTCCAGGGATGATGCCTCAACCACTGCACTGGGAAGTCCATTCCAAGGCTTAATAACCCTTTCAGTGTAAAAATTTTTCCTAATATCCATCCTAAACCTCCCCTGGCGCAATTTGAGGACATTTCCTCTTGTCCTATTGCCTGTTCCTTGGGAGAAGAGACTGATCCCCACCTCTATACAACCTCTTTTCAGGGAGTCGGAGAGCGCGAGAAGGTCTCCCCTCACTCAGCCTCCTTTTCTCCAGGCTGAACACCCCCAGCTCCCTCACCAGCTCCGTTGCCCTTCTCTGGACCCACTCCAGCACCTCAATGACTTTTTTTGGTCGTGGAAGGATGGAGAGCGTGGAGAGCAAGGACAGGGGAAGAGCGCCGAGGACATGCGGCATGCAAGCGGGAGCTCAGAGCCTTCAAATTTCCCTGCCTTCTCCGTGTCCCCTCCCTCCTTCTCCTCCTCCTCCTCCTGGTTGGGAAGCAGCTCTGCCCTCCTGGCCGGGGAGGGCCGGAGGCACGCACGCCTTAGCCATCTCGACAAACACAGCCGGGCTGGGATGCATTACATCAGCCCTGGGTGGGGTGGCCCGGCCGAAACGGCCTCCAGACAGCCCGGGAGGCGAAGGGCTCCGCCGCCGCACTTTGCTCGGGGCTCTGCATCCAGAGATCACACGCAGGCAGCCCCCACGATGAAATCCATCCCCCCTGCCCTCCCTCCCTCCCTCTTTCCATCTTGTCTTTTAACCTCTTGTTTCTAAAGCGGTTTCTAAAATAAGCTCAAGCCAATGCGAAAGCCATTTGCTGTCAGAATTGGCCCCTGCGCAGACGGCCTGGACACTGCAGGCGCTTGTTTTGCATTTTAAGCCTAAACATTTCTTTTCCCTCCTCCTTCCCCCCCCCCCCCCTCCCCCCTCCGCTTTTTGCGGAGTTCAACTCTTCGTTTTTAATAGTCCTTGTCATGATGGAAAGTGCCAGACTCCAGCTGTTCTTCCCAAACCTCTGGGAGAGGCCTGGTTACATCTAGTTCTCATAAATCTTGAATCCAGTTCTAGCAAGTCTTTAAGCCTGACCACTGCGCTGCCTGGGCAGTCCGTGATTGAAAACAGGAGCGGAGGAAGAGGAGAGGAAAGGAGGGGGGGGGAAACGGAGAAAAGGCTCCTCGTGCTTGTCGGCTGCTTCAGGAGCAGCCTCCAAGAGGCACAGCCCATTAACTCACACCGCCATGAGAGTCAGGGTGTTCTCTACGGTCCTCACCTCACCTTCTGAACAGCTCGGGGCATTGGAGAGAGGGTCGGTGGAGAGAGATTTCTTGGAAAAACAAAAAGAGGATTCACCTGTCTTGCGTAAGAAAGGGCTTGGGAAAACGTTTCTGTGTCAGGAACTTTGAGGACGTGCATAACTGAGGTACAGAGATCCCAGATCCCTCAAGGATCTTCAGCTGGGACAAACTCCGGGTCTAGGCACTGCACATCCGATTTATGTCTGTTGTGGATACGGCCTTCATGGCTGCAAAAGAGAAAAAGAAAAGGAAGGAAATGTAAAAATGCACACTGCTTTACTTACACTTACTTAGTGTAAGTACATGTCTGTGCCAGTGCTTGGTCAGGAGAGAGACTATTTAGCCACCGCAGCATGTTAGCATCTCTGAGCTGGGTTATACCTTGAGGGACAGCCCCGAGCTGTGCAGTGCTGGGCTGGCTCTTGGAGCCCAGGCACCCGAGGTGCTCAGCGATGGACCCAGCACTGGTAGGGGACCTGCCACACTCAATGCTTCAAAGCCCATGGTGTTGTACAAGGTGGACCCTCTACACAGACACTAGCTGCTCCTGGGGTCAGACTTTCATGGACTTGGGTACACTAGGGGTTCAGTGGTGGGGGAAATTTAAACATATTTCCATGCAGAGAAGAAAGCCATGTCCTGGCCCAGAAATCACAGCTGGCTTGGCTGAGAGGTGTCTAGGTGCATGTTGGGGAGGACTGATGCTTGATCTGGGCAGATGCTTGAACCACATGGAAAATGATGGATGGAGCCCTTCCATGGGCAATGGCTTTCAGCTATGGGTGCTAACCTCTGGCCTTTTTAACAATAGCACCAGGAACCCCAGGGCCACCTCGAGTGCCAAAGACCTTCTGCCCTCTGTCTTCAAAAGGTTGGTCCTGCTATCACTGGACAAATTCACACAAGAGACTGGGAAACCCCTTTCTTTCTTCCTGGAAAGACAGAATGCTGGAATGACTTTCTTGGGGTTCTCTTTAGTTTGAAGAAGGAGCTTGTTAAATTTTGGGGTGGGATTGTGTTTTATAATCACTATGCAGTGCTCTGGGAAGCTGTTCCCAGACCTCTGCACTCTTTGCTATAGACGTGTCAAGAGGCAAAAGATGATAAGGACATTGCTGTGTGTCCCACCATCCCCATGAACTTGGAAAAGGAAACAGGAGCCCTACAATTCTTAATTGGGAATAAGATATAGAAAATAGCAAATGACTGCTCCAGCAGATATAATGTCCAGGGCAGCACTACACTTGCTTTCATACAGTGGGAAAGATTGAAACCTTGGCCAAATTCATCATCATCATTCAAGAACACTTTTGTTGTTTGTGTCCACATGGGAGGAACCAACACAGAGAGAACCACAAGAAAAAAAGGTATAATAAGTTGAACACCATCCTCCTCTCACCCCCCGACCTTCACTTAGTTACTAGACAGAAATCCCTTCCAGCAAATAACACTGAGATTAGCCAGTAGCATTGAAACAGGCACGTGTTTGGAGCATGGAAACCAATAACTCGGGGGAAATGTGGAAGTCAAGGGCCATGTGATGGATGGATGGGCTACGGCTTTTTAAGTATATGCATTTCAAGGGAGCATAAACGTTTGTTTCTCCAAGTGCAGCTTAACCTCATCTGACTCTAGGGGCATCTTTTCATTGACTTCAGTGACTATTGGATGGGGCCTATCAGAAGCAGAAGTTTCCATGGGTAAGCCATGCACTTAAGCAGCTACATATTTAAATACTTAGATGAGCCTCCTTCCTGGATTTCCCGACATCTGTGCTTCCTCTCCTTGGAAGCCATCCCCCTCTTGGATCTGGACACTCAGAGTGTGCGGAAACGAACGGGAGCAGCTAAGGACAAAACTTCTGCTGTAAAGCAGTGCTCTCCGAAACGGCAGGAGCGTGTCGCAGGCGGCGGATGCTCTGCAAGAGCCGCGACCACTCATAGCCAACATTATCACTCTTGCTGCATTAATTGGGGCATCCTCCCCCAGACCATGGTGAAACCGGCAGGCGGGATGATGGAAGCCCACAGAATGAGACACGATGCTCTTCTTCTCTTCTTCCTTTTGTCCACAGCCTGTCCCGGGACCATCTTGCCCCCCCGGGACAAGGGGGCGGCCAGAGCCATGGCAGTGCAGGCTGAGCAGCAAGGACAGTTTTGCTGCGTGTCTCATTTATTACCACAGACACATTTCCAGTGCTGTTATAAAGCTTATGTCCTCCTGTTATTTCCCAATATCAAATCGCAGTAAGAAAACAGATTTCCCTTTGCTTAACACAGGTAGTATTACGCTAGGGAGTGTTAATGGCTTAAGCAAAGATTTTTCCACCTACAGGCGAGTGACTGATAGTTTATCCATCTGCTGCATAAAACCGATGCTTAAATCCCAGTTTTAACGGGTCACATCACCTGTGGTTTCAAAATAACTCCGAATTCTCTCCCGAAGTAAGACGCAAAATAATCAAAATTAGCACTTGGAAGGGAAAGGGATTTTCTTCAGTTCAACAAACAACCAGGAGCCCAGCACTTTTTCAAGTTAAGTTGTCTTGAGTGATTTTGTCGTAGGTCAGGAGGAGGTCAGACAAGTTAGGCTCAGTCTTTTTCCTGCGTTGTCGTCTCTCAGCAGGAGGAGGAAGCGTACCTCAGCAGGTGTCATAAACACCAATTTCCCAAAATTTTGTAATCATTTAGATCTAATTACAAGACACACATGGTTTTTGACTTCCCCTAGGAAGACTTTGCGGATTGTCCACTGCTAAACCAAATGAAAAGGGATTTGCATAGATTTTGCTGTATTGGGTGGCTTTGCAGTTTTAATCCAGAAAATTCAGTTTAATTCCAGAAATTTATTTTAATAGGCTGTGTTATCAACTCCAGATCAATTCTCTTACTGCATCATCACAGACACAGGGAGGGGAATGATTCATGCACTTTGCTTCAGTGTGTCCATCAGGAAAAGAGGCACCAATAAACCCAGTTTGGGACACAGAGTGGTCTCTTGTGCCTCTGCTTCCATCTCTGCCTCCTCCCATAGAAATTCCTTTACTCAGTAGCAATTTGACCTAAAGTTAAAAGGCTGAGAGAAACCCCAGAGGTGCCAACTTTGTATTCTCAGTTCATTTTAAGAAGGTAAAGCTTGTCGTGAAGCAAAGAAAACTGTTTGCTCTGGAGGTCACCAAAAGTGACATGAGTGATGGTGGCATTTTTAGCAGCAGGTATCTCATAGGAGACTCCTCATGACCTTGCCTGAGCTGTTTATGGCTTTCAGGGGTGACTAAGATTAAGTCACTTACTTAAAAGTCCCATTTTAGGCATTGATTGGCAGTGCTTGTCTCTCTCTTCACTCCAACCTCCCTCCAGAGATGCAGCACCATGCTGGTGGCATCTCTCCCTCTAAAGGCCACGCTTGTCCTGGTGGACCTCCATCGTCCCCTTCTGTCCTTCAGCCTAAGGGAACACGTGACTGCCTGCAGCCCTCAGGTGGGTGCTGTTATCTAGGACATTTCTCCCTAGTAAATAGCAATTTAATTGCTGTCCTTAATGGAGAGGCACAGGATGGGGACACCCGAGGTGAGGCTATAATTTACTTCACCTCTGGCTGGACCTTCAGAGGGAGCTACACCACCGCAGAGAAGAAACACTGCTAATATGGATGCTACAGTTATCCTTATCTCAGCTTTCTGTCCTTGCTGGTCATTAAATTATCCCACAGCCCTTTACAGACAGTGCTGCTATATCCACAGCTCTATTAATAAACCTTCTGCAGCAGTAAATCCCCGTGCCTGACTGCAGACTGTCAGTACCTCCTCTGATTTATTCTCCATTTACCCGCCATTTGCTTCATGGAAAAAATGAAGTTTTACTCCCTTCCTGACCCCTCAGCGATAGCGGTGACAGCCTCCAAGAGAAGGTGCTGAGGCCTCCCATGGTTTGCGGTTATGACTGTTTGCCAAAAAAAAAACCACAACAACAACCAAAAAAACCCCCCAAACCCCCAAGAAATCCTCAAATGGAGATGCCCAAATGCAGGATACCCAGAATAAAGCATAATGAGGGAGACAGGACCATCAGCTGCTGTTGGTGGGGTAATCTAGCAGGACCCCATGAAAACGTCCATCTCCCCTCACTCTGAGGAACGGGCCACAGCACTTTGCCTCATCCCACGCTGTGGCCGTCAGCCTCACAGCCATAGAAGCCATGGGTCTGACAAGGCTTTGGCTCACAGGCCCACTCTGGAAGCAATTGTCCTGCTCAGTGACACTCCCGCCGTGGAAAGTGCCGGAGGAGCAGGTAGGGCTGGAGGCAGTGAGGTGGGTGAGGACCCACATCTAATGGATTAACCCCACAAGCCAGGGACCAGGACCAAAATGCCAAGGACAGCGGGCTCATTTGTCCTACTGAAGTCCCATGACTCACAAGGGTTCTGCAGCACATGCTGGAGGAGGAGCTGCTGATTATGAAAACCTGGAGTCAACTTCGCATTCCCCACTGGTATCTATGGGCCCACATGGCTGCCTAGAATGGTGGAAGCATCTTATTCCTGATCCTCTTTAAAGGCTGCAGCTCACACATCAGCTCTGATGCAAACATGGCCAGCACCTCCATGAATGTGGGAAACACCACTGCAAACATGACCAGCGCTGCCATGAACGTGGTCAACAGTGCCACAGGCATGGCCTGCCATGAGCAGACAGATGCCAAGACAACTCTTGGCCCCAGACACCTACAGCTGGCCCTCAAGGGCAATGCTGGAAGATGGCAGATGAGCTCATTGAGGAACTGTGCAAAGCTAAAGAGAATTTACAGAGGGAGGGTCCTGGCCAGGAGGTGACTCTAGCCCAAAGCACCAGCCATGTGTCACAGGGTACCAAGCGTCAGAAGGGGGACTGGATGAGCAGAAGGCTGCTGACATCTGCTTTGGGGTCCTCTCTGTACTAAGGCAGAATGGCCCCACTTTCTTCAGCTCACAGCTGACTTGTTCTGTGGTGGGGGAAAGTTTAATAGCCTGTCTTGGCCCAGACAAAACTTAAATTCTTTTTCTGGACTCCAGAGGGATTGTGGTTGGCCTGTATCAGCCCCAAACACACTTTGATTCATTTTATTTCCTGGACTCCTGAGGGATCCTTTTTTGGCCTGTTTTGGCCCCGAGCCCTCTTTGATTCACTTATTTCCTAGACTCCCAAGGGAGTGTGGTTGGCCTGTTTTGGCCCTGTCTTGCTGTCACTTTTCTGTGCTGGTATGCAATGCATCTGCACGCTTTAGATTTCTTCGCTGCTTGTGCTTTCGCTGTAGGCCAAGCCTTGGATGTATTTTGCAATATTTCAGGAAAGATAAATACGCTTGGCCTGCCTTCTCTCATTCACCTTGCTAAGATTTTTCTGCAGCCTTTCACTCCCTTGTCTGCACGTGTTGCTGCATGGCAAGAAGCAGTATGGCCGGCCCTTTGCTGGAGAGGGGATGTTCACTGTGGGGTTTGCAGAGGGAAGCACCCCAAGAGAGGAAGGGAAGGTCCTAAAGAGGGGGAAAATAGGGAAGAGCTACCACCCACGTGGCTACTGTTCCCATTGAAGGTGATTTCATGCTCTGAGCTTGTGGACCTGGCTGCTGAGCCTGCCCTCCGACCACAAGAGCAGGGTACTGAGGCTGCAAGGAGATGGCCCTGGTCATGGCAGTCCTGGTGGCACAGCTGCCTGTTGCACTGGGGAAGCCCCAGGGCAGGTGTAGGACTGGCTCTGCCATCATCTCATGGGTGAACTGGTACTGGACACCCATCCTTCCCAATCTGGGGGCTGGAGAGCTGCCACAGATGGTGGCTCCTTCTCAGCAGACATAGGGTGAGAGCATAAAGCATTGCCCACCGCTCCTGTTCTGGCACCATTGATGTTCCTGCCCAGTTGTACCTTATACAACCTCTATACGAGTGCCCAAGAACAAGTCCCTGCCTGGTCTCCACAATGGTGGAGCAGCAGCCCTTCATCTTCACGAAATTACAATGTACTGGGCAGGGAGGTGATATGCAGATGGCCTCCACTCCATGGAGCAGCTGTGCAAAGAAAAACTCCTCAATGCTGTCTTCAAAGAAAAAGGGTTTGTCTAATGGTGTCATCTACCTCTACCACAGCAAGCTCAATGGTGACTTCCCAATCCCAAACCAACCTGTCACTGGAAACGGGGGTAGAACAAGCTGAAGAGGTGGTGGCTATTGCTGTCCTCCTACCCTTCCTGCCTCTTCTTGGGCATCTGTTGGACTTTTCCAGCCACCTCTTGGTTGGTATTTGCTGGCACTGGACCTCAGTTTGTACCAGTTTCCCCTGTCCTGGCAGAGTGTTCTGCCAGCACACAGGGCTGTTGTCACCGGGATAAAAACCAGCTGGGGGTCTGGCTTCCCTGTTAGAAGTCCAGCTCTTCCTTGGAGAGCCCGTGATGGTGTCCAGTGCTGACATCTATAATTCTACAATAACACTTTGCTCTTTGCTCCTGTGATTTCAAAGGGAAGTGTCAGAACATAGACAGGCTTGTCCCCATTAAAATCCCAAAGGGCAAAGCTGCCTGGGGCAGGGTCCCAGCCCAGAGCCGTGCCCTCCGGTGGGCACATAAGAATAAAGTCTCACTTTTAGTAGTGAGAATATTGCACCAGAGCTGCAGTGACAGACCTATATTATTCCTTTTATAATTTACAAATATATCACTACATTGCAAACTCATTACGTATCCCAACAGAACTGCACTGTTTTCCATATAGACTGTCTGGAGATAAATGTTTCAGCCCAGAATTTATTGTTTACAGAGCTTTCTCATTTGCTGCACAACTCCTTTTTATCAAGATCTAATTTCAGGGCCTAAGCAAGAAAGAAATTCAATAAATTCAAGAGCCTGTTAATAGTGCGAGGAGAAGGCAGCTCTTCATTGAGTGAGCAAGTTTCATTGTCCAATTGTCCCAGGAAATTTAAAGCAGAATGTGTTTTTGACAGCTTCGTTAATGTGACTTTTTTTTTTTCCCTTGCCAGAAATTCAAGCATAATTGAGACATAGTGTTGAACTTCAAATGCTTCCCTGAGACTTGAATAGAGAACTTGATGAAGCATGTAATATGGCATAACCTCCCAATTATTCACACGTTTAGATAACTATAATCACACAACCCCTATCCCAGCAAGAAAGTTATTCTAGGCAGATATTGGCAGGGGCTAATGGACAGCATATTTCAAGGGCAAGGAGGGTTTGGAAGGAAACATTAATCAGAATTTGGTAGCAAAGTCATCAATCATAGCTTAACAAAGCTGTCACTCACTGCTGAGGTCCCAGGACCTCTATCAACTTAGAGTTTAACCCGGCAATCTCCAAGAGCAGAATGTATCAAAGAAAAAATGCATTGCTTTACTGTGACTGTCCCCAGGACGCCCAGCCTTTCACAGTGTGGTTTCTGCACCAGGAGAATTCATCACCAGAATTTGTAGTAATTGGGGCAGGTATTTTTCAGTCAAATAACATCACTTTTTTTATTACTGTTGGGTGGTTTCTTGCTCTGGGCTTGAGAAATGCAACTGCATTCTGCTCTTGGAAATTATTTGAGCCTGGAGCTTTTCTAGCAGCTTGCTGTGGCCCCCATAGCAGATTTTGACAAGTAAGGAGAGAAGTGTATAACAGGAGAACAGCAAGCAGATGAGACAATGTGATTATTCCCATTTATTGGTCACTCATAAGACCTCGGCCAGGATACAGTGTCTAGGTGTGGGATCCCAGTACGAGTGAAATGCTGATAAACTGGGCTGAGTTTAGCAGGTGGCCACCATGATGGGCAGGAGCATGTCCTGTAGGGAAATGCAGAAGGATCAGGTCCTGTTCAGCTTGGGAAGAGAAAGTTCATATGGGGACTTAATGCCAGCTAGGGATTTGGAGAGAGAGAAACCCTGGAGGTTTTCAAGATGTGACTGGAAAAGCCCTGAGCAAACTGATCTGACTTCAGTGATGACCCTTTTTAAGCTTCAGATCCGCCAAGTCCCTCACAGCCTGAACTGTTCTGCAATTCTGTGGCTGAAGGAAAAATATAAAAAAGGTTGCTGTAAAGAGGAAGGAAATGCTCTGTTCTCCATGCTCACAGGGGATGGGATATGGGGCAAGTGTTCAAATGGCAGCAAGGAAGACTGAAGTTTGGGATCAGGACGGTCAATGCCCTTGCCCAAGACCTGTCTGGGAGGTTGCACTACATCCCATGTTCATGGGCTCCAGAGCATCTGGGAGTGCTGTTGCCATTGTCCAGGTAGCTTCTCAGTTTCTTCAGACAAGTCTCTCATCCTCGCTTAAAGCCAGTCACCATGAGTCCTGACATTGCTCCTGGACAAGGGCAGTTCTCCTCTGAGAAGATGTTTGTGTTTCATCTTCGGGCACAAACTATTTGTGCGGAGTCCACATACCTTCTTACCTAGCTGGGCTCTCTAATCATCTGCTCTCCCTTTTTTAGATCCTACCTCTTGCCACATTTTACCAAAGTCAACTCCCTATTTTGTCACATGTGCCAAGTTTTGTACCCATCACCCTCTCAGTTGCTAGAAGGTCTCCGTGTTGAGGCTCTTCCCCCCAGGGCACAGCTGCAAAGCAGTGCTGGAGCAGGGCTTTTTTTTTCATTCTTCAGAGATGGCTTGAATCAGCAGCACTTCTCTGCACAAAAGGGCAGGAGATGAGAGGTCTCTGAGCGCCTGAGGAGCAAGAGACTCTCTGCAAATGAGTTCCCGAAGTCTCAAACTTTCTGTGCCCTCCTTGAATCGTCCTGTGTTGGCTAAGGCACCATTTTTTTGACAGCGCTGCAGCACATGGAAACCTTGATCCACCCAACACATTATGCTGAAAAATTTCATGCTTTGGGTGCATAAAGTTTTCCACATAAACAGGTGGGAGTCTGGCATGGCCGATGTGATTCGAGGCCAGTGCGTGGTGTTTTTTAACACTGCGTGGAAAACTTTGGGTGCTGGCTGTCTTATGAGGGGTCAAGTGAGTCATTATTTTCATTGGCTTTCCTCTGGCCAGGGTATCCCTAAGAGGTTTGTACCTCCTGAGCCACCTACCTCCCCCTCATTCCTCTGGAAGAGCTGCAAGCCGCCAAAACTGCCTCCTGATGCGACTGTGCTAAGGTGACAAGGGACATTTCCTGGTGGGGGGGTCACACCACCATTGCCAATCTCCTCCATATGCACTTGCAGGAGCAGAAAATTTGCTGTCATGTTTGGTTTGCTCTGTCATCAAATTGCCAAGGTGTGGTGTCACCTATTTCTTAGAAACTAGAGACCTCAGTGATACCCAAGTCACTCTAAAAGAGAAAACCATGAGTGTGGTGGGTCTGTATCTGCCCTGGCTGGATGAAGGGTGGCTTTGTAAAAGGGTGACATTGCTGTTGACAAAGAACCCATGGGATTTAGTCATATACTGCTCTATCCATGGGTTTTGTATGCCCCAGTAAGAGAAAATAAAAGGAAAATCTCCTGAGAAGAAACTTAACATGTGCCATTTGCTTTCAAGAGGGACTGGCGACTTCAGGGCTTTCTCCAGTTGCCACCTTCACTTTGCTTGTACCTCTTAGCCTGCAGCGACAGGAAAGCTTCTTGAGTAGCTCTGGAGACAGGGACCCTGCAGCTGATGACATTGGCATGAGGAGGAATATATTTCAGCTGAGGTTTTGGGTTGAGATGGAAGGTTCCCCTTGCATCAGCTGGTCGCGTTTGGCTGGAGTCTAAATGAGCTCCTTTGCAAAGAGAGAGAGGGGGCTGTGACAGCTTGGCCATGCTCACCATTTGAAAAGTCCCCTTTGATATGGGAACTTGCACGCCTCTTTCCTCACTGTGAGGTGGAAGAGTATAAAGACCACACTGCTGGGGCTACAGGGACATGAACATTGCTCTGGGTGCAGGTACACTTGTAATTGGGCTACCCTGGTTCCTACAAATTCCTGCAAATCTTTCCCAACATGAGTGTAATCTTTTTGTTCATCGTGGGCAACAAGAGCCTTGAAAACTGGACATGAATCAATACGGAACAGACAAGTCCCCAGCCCCCCCACCCCACCCCGAGCTGCAATAATGTCTGGGCTTTGGGTCCAGGAAAGATGGGGACACTGGGAGATGCTCCAGAGAGGAGCAACAAGGGTATGGGGCACATCACCCACAGGGAAAGGTGGAAGGATCTTGTGAGTCCAGGTGCCTAAATCTCTCATTGGGGCTGCAGTGAGTGGTTCAAACACGGTCCAAAGCCTCCTGTGTGCTGGGGTTGGATGGGTGCTGGTGGGATGCCGGGTGGACAGGGAGCTGCCCTGGTGGCACAGAACCAAGAGGCACTCAGCATGCCCGGAGAGGGACGCCGTGAAAGCTTCCCAGCCTGGAGCTTGCCAGCTTGTGTGGCCAATAGCATCCAAGGGAGGGACCTGAGCATGATCCTATTTGGTCTCCTTGAACCTTCCCAGGCCAAAGGGCCAGATACGGCCCGCAGCCAGGGCAAATGGGGACAGCTTTTACGGTGAGCCAAAGCTCCTCCTCACACCTTCTTGAGTGGAAATGAGAGGTTTTGACTGCTCTCCCACCACACCCACAAGGGGAAGGGAGGGGACAGGGTGGGGAATCGTTATTTTAGTCATTAGCTGATGGGGAATTTACCAAGGAAGCTCAAAATCCCACGGCTTTCTCCTTGCAGAAGTAGCCAGTGTGAGGAAAATGGCACGTACTCCAGGACTATGACGGAGAGGAGAAAATCCTCTGCTTTGGTGATTCTGCCAGGATGAGTTCCCATGCCCCATACACAGCGCAACCAGCCTGGACAGACTGTGTTCTCACTTCACGACACCTCCAACCTCCATGGACTTCTTGGGGGCTTTTTTCAACACCTACAGGCTGCAAGAAATAAGCCTTTCACTACAGTGGATGGACCAAAACCAGCCTCCCTGTGGAAAGAAACCAAACCTGGGCAGGAGGTTGCACCACAAGCTCCAGAAGTGCAAAAGGAGACCTCTTGCAAAGAGATTTTGGGGATAACCCCCTCCATTGCCACAATCAAAACCCTCTTGCCTAACATCTACACTTGGAAACCAGATTCTCATGTACATTTTCTTAGAACTTACTTTGGGCCAAATCAGTCTTCTACCTCAAGCTTTCTTATTTCGTGCTTCACAGGTGGTGGCTCTGGAAAGCCGTTTCACTCATCTGGCAGCAGACTGAGAACATGTCCCATCCAACCCGCAGCACGAGCCACCAATGCTCACCGCTCCTTGTGTTTGTTGATATATCCCAGAGGAGTCACGTGAACGGTTCCCGCACTGTTATTGTTCCAGGGCTCATGATGGAGTATAACATTACATGAAACCCGGACTGTTTATTTAAACAGAGAGGGTCCCACCAGGGTCACAACCTGACGTCTCGTTTCCCACCCGCTTGACGGTGCTGTGGGGAGACCAGAGGCTTGTGTTTGGGATGCTTTCATATCCAACACAGTAGGCAGAGAAGGAAAGCTGATTTGGAGGAATCTTATTTAAAAAGAACAAAAGTCAAACCATGCTTCTTGCATCGGGGCTGTCCAGGGAAAATGAATCCTGATAGGATAAGTTGCAGATCAAGGCATTTAGGAGAAAGTGAGTGTGAAAAGCATTTAAAGTATTTCAAAAGCTGTCATAAAAAAAACCCTTACCAGCTTTCTAGCCAGTGCAAAGTGTTCTGACATCTTGGAGGTTATATATATACAAGCTGATTTACCCCAAAAGGAGGATCTGCTCCGTCTCCTGGCCTCAGCATTAAATGATGACTTCCCATTTCCAAAGTACCCTCAGAGGTGGCCTCCAGCCACACAAGATACAAAAAAGGGCACTGGGCATCTTGCATGGCAAGCTGTGACCCTAAAGCAGAGCATTTGCCCTTGGAAGCAGACTGGGGAGATACACCAGGGTAGAGAGAGATACTCCAGCTCCTCCTTGGCTGACCCTACCACCGCATCCAACCCCATACCTGTGCCCCGCCACCGTCCATCCACATGGAAGACCTCCCAAGAGGAGGGCACAGGGTGTCCAAGAGAAGGAAACACTGATCAGCAGGTGGCCAAGGCTCTGACCTTAGGAGCTGGCTCCCATTTGGGTCTCTGCCCTGGATGTGCTGGGTGACCTTGGGCATGACTCCTCAGCCCTGTCCCTGCCCTCGCCCCTTGGATGTTTTTGGAGCAACCTTTCTCTCCCTGGGTGTTTGTGACTTGCATAACTGGAGGATGGTTTTAGCTCGGGGCTTTCAGTCATATGATAAAGCCAGTAGTAATTGAAGGCACCGAGCGATGTGACAGAAACCAAACAGGAGCGTAAAAAAAAAAACAAAAAACCCAGAGAGATGCCTGTTTGAGGGGAGGAAGGAAAAGCCTACTGATTTTCTTCTAGTAAAGAAGTTTGTCCTGGATGTGCTCTACCGCAGAGGAAAGGCAGAGGGAACGGTGGTGACCTGTCAGCAGAGGCCGAGTTACAGGCTCACGTAAGGAGGGGAGAAGGCTCTGCTTTGTGTGTGTCTGGCCTTTAACGAGCAAATAAGGCAAAGATTTCTTTAAAGATACTAAGCCCGGGCCCGCTGCAGCTGGGAAGCACACATGAGCAATAGCTTTCACATGCTAACAAATAAAAGATCTTTGCAAAACAGATGCTGAGGTTTGTGGGGCTGGCACGGGCTCGCTGCTGGCAGGGAGTTAACTCACAGAAAACTGAAAGGTTCAGAGATGGAAGAGTATCTAGAGACCGTTTGTTCATAAACACAGCTGAGGGCCAGCAACCTGCTTTATACCCTGCCCGGGCTGCGCCGCCGGAGTCATTCCTTGCAGGGTTTCTGCAAGAGAGAAGGCAGATATGCAGTTCTTCTGCAGCCCACGCTCTAGAGAAATAATTAAACAGTTTTTCTTAACCTCTTGAACTTTTCATTTATTATTGCCATCCATTATGTCTACCTTCTCAAATAGCAGGATCCTGAAAGCCAGCTCCAGGGGTCAAGGGTTTATTGTTTAATGGAGATAGAACATTCTGTAAATTGCACAAAGTCACAATGTTTAGAAGAGAAGCTTCTGGTGTACTGAATCTTTTCAATTTAACAAACAGTGAGCTTTGACATATGTTCTTCCTCCATAGCAGGAAATTTGGGATAAGTGCAGTACTGGCATGGACATGTTACCAAATCCTTCCTGTAAACCAAATGACATCTGCATTCAAATAAAAACATTCCTTGCACCAAATACCAGGAAATACTAAAAGTATCACTATTCTTCTAAGGTCATGCTAAAATGAAGTTTTTGGCTTTTAGAACACAAAGTAAGTTTGTACAGGGCCAAGACGTTTTGTTCAACACACATTTGCTGTTACAAATCCCAAGAGACGTCCTTCTGGGTCAAATATGTGCATGTGTCTGTAGAATTTTGCAAGCATTTAATCTTCTTCATATGAAAAAAGAATAAATATTTTAGGAGCGTGGTCTTACATTAACAAATATTGCTGTTGCCTTTGTTTTTACTAGTGCTCTGCTTTTCAAAGGCAGAAAAAGGATTTGCTTAAAACAAAGCAAACATCCTCAAAACGCACCATGCCAAAATAATCAAGGGAATAAATACCTGGGATTTACAAAATATGAATATTCTTCAGTAAATAAACCGAAGCAAGAGCCGGCAGGGAGAGAACGCTGCTGTAGTGATGGGGAGGGAGTGCCGAGTGTAAACACTTCCATCGCATAGATGGCAAATCAAGAACATTTAAAGAAAATAAATGTATGCGGAGCAGATTCTTCCTTCTCATGTTACTTTTGGGGGATTTTACTGCTGATAGTTAACGCCACATAAAACCTTTCGAATATTATGCCAGCAGATGAAAAACTACAACGGCAGAAACAGCTTCCCATGGATAATTAGCATAAATATCTGCTTAAAGCTGAGTAATTTGTTCACTGTACAGGATGTACTTCAGCAGTTTTATGAGATAAAAAAACACAGGGAATGTTTTGAATGACTTTGACTTACATTTGAAACAGGGCAGGCAGATAGCAAGCACTTTTCAGTGACTGCCACACACAAAAAAGTCTGCTGAGAGTGAACCAGCGGCCGTTCCCACCGAGCTCGGGGCCAGACGTCCCTGGGAGGCTTCACCCAGACACATCCCTGCAGCTTCCCACTCGATGGAACATTTTCATTTACTGGGAGAACTGGAGGATCCAGGCACTGAAAATGGAACAGAAAGAAGAGAATGAGGGGAAAAAGTGAAAATGGAAGGGGGGGAAAAAAAAAAAAAAAAAAAAAAAATCAGTGTTTTCCAATGTCCTTTGAAAAAAATGCAGTTTCCAAAATGCTGACCTTTTCCAAAAGGTCGTTGGAAAAAAGGTCATTTCTTTCAACAGACACTGTGTTTGACAAGTGTGGCTTGAGGAAGCGCCCAGGAGGGTGGCACTGGCTCGGGGACAGGTCCAGCAGAGCTCCCACGTGTATGTCACTCCCACCTTCAGCACCCAAAAAGGCTTTCTTTAGGCTTCCTTGGTGGATCCTTCTCCTCCAGGGCAGAAGCCAGGGTTTGCATGGGCTGCATTTCCAGAACCACAGCATCTCCAACCTCCCCAGCTCCTGCTAAGGCAAAGGGGGTTGGGAGGAGAAAAAGGACCAAATGGGAACAACCCAAAGGGGAGGTGGTGGATGATTCTGTGAACCTACTGCCATCCAAGCCCTGGAAAAGAGCCTGAAAAGGACCTGATGAAAGTGTGGGTGGAAGACAATCAAGGCTTGCAGCTCACAGGAGGACAGTACAGCTGAAAACACTCAGTTATTCAGGTTTTAATGTAGACCCCAACCCACTGAGAGGGTTGCTCGTTACAGTCAGATATTCCCCACCTGGCCTTGAACTTGCCTGTGGTGCTCCCAGGTTCATCCATACCACCTGTGAGTGCCCCAGGCAGAACACAAGCAATTCAACAGCAGCTAAAAAGAGCTGAAGCAATCAGAAATGCATATACTTTGGTCTTCTACAGCACACATTGCGTTGCATTGGCCCCAAATGCTGCTGAACTCATCAGGAGCTTTATATCCTCTTGATACCTGTGCACATCTGGGTTGTAATCCCTGTGGTCTCCAACCCAGACTCTACAAGACCCGAGGGGGATGAACTGTACATGCACAAATAGAAAAAAAAAAATCACTTCTGTTTTCTCAAGGTTATATTTTTCTTCTATCTTTAATTAAATTTTTTTTATTATTATTTTTGTTGCAATCCAAGCAGTGGGAAGGGAAACTAGAAAGAGTCTCTGTTACCTACTAGAAGTACTTGATGTCAGTGGTGTGACTGCTCCACTCCAATATGTCACTCATTGCCCTTTTGAAGACAATTCATACGGACACAGGTGGGAACCTTTGAGATGTGATCAAAATACAGCCAGATGGAACCCCCAGAGAGGCAGCTGAGGTCAGCAGAGGCTCCTCACCTGGTTGCAAGTCCCCTTGGTGGCCCAGTCTACCGAGAGACCTCAAGGATCGCAACACCTTGCTGATGTTACTCCATTTGTTGTCCCAACAAAAGTCTCTCACTGGCTTGGATGCAACAAAACAGGCTTCTGCTGGCCTGGGCTGGCCCCACACATCTCCCCACGTGCTTCAGCCTCGGTAGAGCAGCTCGACCAGCAGCAACTTGCAGGGAAAACCCCCCTCTGGGTTGCAATCTTGAGGTACCACCAAAGGCAATCATATCCCTGCTGACTTAAACCCCAGCACTGGGCTGCAGCTTTCCTTCCAAGTGAGAGCTTGGAGCTGCTATTCAGACCTTATATTTAGAAAAATGTGGGAAAAGAACTAGATCCATTTCAGGGTTTGTATTTTTGTTGGCAGGATATCTGGTATCATTACGGAGAGCAAACCAAGGGTTTTTTTTTTTTTCTTTTTTTTTTTTTTCCAAAGTATGCATTTTCTTGCCAGAAACGTATAGAAGAAGTGGGATCTGATGGGGGGAATTTGTGGGTGAGAAGCCTGAGGGAGTAGCACAATGATTTCATCGTCACATCCTTCGTGTGCACAGATGTGTGGGTCCCAGGGCTGGGAGGACTCCAGAGTCCTCCTCCATCCATCCTCCTGCCCCTTGGCAGAATCAGGTCAACCCGGTGCTGGAGACCTCCTCAGATACTCCCGTCTTGATGTTGTTGTCATCCCTGTTAGAAAGATCCTTGAGTTTGCCACATGATACATCCGGGTTTGCTTTTCCTGACAATGATGGATGTAGGGGACAGATTATTCCCTCCCTTTGCCACCATGTACAACCCTGGGCAGCTAAATAGCATGGCTGAGAGATCCTGAAGGATCTGCAGAGCAAGCCAGGTTTGCCCAGCTACTTTGAACGCCAGCATGACTCATTTTGAGGGCTAGTTTTTGCAGAAATCTGGTATTTAATACATTTGCAGCAGACAAGAGGATGTCACCCAACAGCACATTTAAGGACAAAACACTGGCGAGCGATTTGACATATGTACTCTGGCAAATGTAGTTATGTGTCACTATTTAAAAGCCTGCAAGACATCTGCTCTGCCAGAAGTCATGGCAAAGCTTTTTTTGCAAGATGGGTCAGCAGACGGCAGGGATGGAAAAACACAATGATCATGAGAGAACGACAGCCACCCCTTTTCCACTCCTTAAGAATTAGCAAAATCACCACCAAAATACTGGACCATGGGCTTAAAAAGCAGACAGGGAACCCTTGGGAAAAGGCAGCTCGCCTCCGGCAACAGGGACTTGTCATGTGCTGCCCACTAAGCTGTCAAGTTAAGGACTTGTCCTGCAATCGCTCAGTCCTCAGAAGGTCAATGACTGGATTTGCTTATCGCCCAGAGGCACTTTACTGTGGTTAATTGGCACCCCTGGTGACAAGGCAGATTGATGGTCCCCCATCAGAGTCTTTCACAGCCAGCCCAGGAAGGACACCCACCCTTCTCTGCCCATCTTTTTCAGTGTGTCCCATGGAACTAGGGAAGAACTCGCTCATGGGGAATGTAGGGGTGTAATGTCACTAATGTCAAGGCAGACAGCGGTGAGAAGAAGGTAGGAGAGCAGCCTCAGACTTGTCTGTTCATATGTTTGTCCCTGGAGGATGCAGTGCTGCCTGGAGATGGGACATGTTGCCTTGTCCTGGCCCTGTGATGCTGTAATAAGCATCAGTCAATGCCAGGATGGTATTTATTCTCTTTAGACAGCGCTTTCCTCATTTCAAGGCATCTCAAGTGCCTCCATGTAGCACAGATGGGTTAAGGTGGCTCCATCAGCCTCTAAGGTGATTGAGACGATGGCTCCAGGCCTGATGTCTTTCTCATGCAACATGGAGAGATGCTAGGACCAGAAAAAGACACCAGAGTGACATCTCTAAGCCCAAATTCCCACTCGCACCTCTTTGACATGATGGACAGGCTACTCTGGACACTTTGGTTCTCCAGAGAAAGCCTCTTTCCATTGGTGATCACTGAAAAGGACCAGATGTTACCTTTTAGCTCCCTATTGGCTCTAATCTCCTTCCTTCTTTGATCCCAACCCCACTTAAAATAAACCCCATATTTAGCTCATCTTGGGTGGTCCTCAGGGAAGGCTCAGCTATTTCTAACCTCTTTTTGCTTTCTCAAGGCTCATTCCCAATGGCATATTCCTGCCTCCTTGCATGGTTGGAGGACAACAAGCCATGACCCTCCCCAGGGCCAGGAGCAGGATTCTGTGGTGAGGATTTGGTAAGAGCCCTGCTCTACTATGACTCCATCAGGGTAGACAATTCAAACAACCTAAAATGTTCTTCTCTGCCCTCAAAGCGAGAAACTCCTCATTTCTTCCTGAAGCTCTCCTTTGTTTTTACAAACATCTTCACTTTGGCATTCTCAAAACCACTTGTTTGCTGTTTTCACCCACTTGCCAAGAGCCCCCCAGACCTGGAGGAACCCATGGAGAAGCCCCTCGTGCCTTCACCTCTTGTGAGTTCATCCTTGCTTGCACAGCCGCCGCTTCCTGCATGAACCCTGATGGCCCAAGCTTGCAGCACATACATGGTGTTAGTGACCACAATACATTTGCGTCGGCAAACTGCTGCGAAGCCAAAGACAAAGCCTTGCTTTAAGCAAACAGAAATGTTCAGGACGTAGCAGACTTCACGTTGGAAATCAGAGCCATACTCTTCAGATCTCTGGCCCTTTGTTCAGATGCCCTTTGGAGACCTCCCACAAATACCTCGCTTGGACTTCCAGATGCTAGAAACTAATTTTATTTTTTTAATTCTGTGCCACAAATCCCTAATTTTGGAATGCGCACATTTCCTGTGCGGTCTCTGGCTCCTGGAGACTACAAATACATGTGAATTGCAACAGACGTTGATAACAAAAGTTTGAGGGTAGACCAACAGCTTTTCAAAGCCTTCTCTAGATAATTTATCCTAGACTGGCGAGTGGCCACAAACTCAATGGTGGGGAAGGAGGCTGCTTTTGATTTAGCTGATGTTTAGGTGTGAATGAGAAGGAGAGATATGTGATTAATCATTGGAAGCAGGGAGATGGTATTATTTTGATTCATACTTGACAAGTTTTCTAGGAATGCTGAACTCGAGTAGAAATGCGTGGCGGACCCAGCTGTTCAAACAGTGTGATTAATTAAACTGATTCCATGTGAAAAACAACACTGACTCGCACTCTCAAATTGCAAATCATTTTCGATATATTGGGGAAGGGCCAGCCGCCTTTTATTAATTGCTCTGGAGGTGATGAATCAGGGTTGTCTACAGAGACCCACACAAGCGCGCATTCCTGAGAACATACGTGATGATGGACTAGTCTCACGGCTGCTCGCACCGGCGAAGGTCGCTTTCCCGGAGATGCTGCCATTTGCACACAAGGCGGGGATGAAACCCTTGCTCCGACGAGGGCTCTCAGCCCAAACCTCGCGCCCAGGCTCTTGCAAAATCGCGACGTGCGCAGACGGAGCCGGCTCTTCTGTTGCGACCAGGGCTAATAATAAAACCTCCTCCCCCCACCCCGCATACGTATGCAGCTCCTTCACCTGCCAAACCACGGCTCTCTCAAAATATCAGTCGACTGAGAGCGGTCCTTGCAGCGTATGATTTGCCCCAGACCACACAGGAAGCCTGTGGCCAAGCTGGAAATCCAGCCCAAGGCTCCTGGCTCCAGGAGAGGGTCTTGGCTGTGGGCTTGGGGGCCATCCTGGGACCCTTCCCCACACAGTGCTGGGCCAACCCAGGCAAGGGGATGTGGGTTTGACAGAAAACCTCACCTTTCTTACACCTATTTAATCCCGTGCTGGTGGTGGGATGCCCTTGCAGCAGGTGCTCGGTGGGACTCGGGCACCCCCAGGCGAGTTTGGCGGGGATGCGGCCCCATGAAAAGGTCCGTCAAAATCCTGCCCTGCAGTGGAGGCTTTTGATTTATATTTTCCCCGCCAGATTGTCTGTTTTCCTCATGCTGCTGACAAGGAGAAGGATATTTGATACGTGCTGAGGGGGCAGATGTTTGAGCACCGTGGAGCAACCCTTGCAGGAGGCAAGGCTGCTTCTCAGGTGTAAACCGTCTGATGGTCATAAAATGTCTTACCAGGGGAGGTGGTGGGAGGGAAAGAAAGAGATTAATCTGCCCGGTGCTCACAGATGTGGAAAAATACCCTTGAAACAGCTCAACTGGATGTTTTTCACCACAGCTGCCAACGGAGGGAGAGTGACAGCCCAGCAGCAAGTGCGCAGACACCTTTCGCCTCGACCAGATCCCACGGGGCACCTCGCAATACCAGGCAGTGACCCCGTGCTAACCAGTTTCAAATGTAACGTTTGAAATAACCTTGCACGTATATACATCTGAGCCAAGATTTCCACCCTGAGCCTGGTAGGGAGGCTCTGAAGGCTTTATTGCAAGCACCTGTCTGGTCTTCAGAAGCGTTGCTCTCCTGCTGGGGTCAACAAGAGGAATTAGAGAGGCTGGTGGTTGCCGCTCTTCCTGCAAAACTGTGATCACGATCCCAAAATTTGCTACCCAGGGAGCCTCTGCTCTGACCCCTCGTGTTTGATCCCGGCGGGAGAAGCCATGTGCATTGAGACGTGTCCCAGGCACCTCACATTGGTGGAGCCCATGTGGCTCCAACCAGCCTTCCTCAGCAGCACAGCAGAAGGTTGATTTTGGGAAAATATTGCTTTGTCCAACTTCTTCAGCCCTTACAGCCTGCCGGTTCCCCAAAACACTGCTGAGTGATAGCTAAAAAAATGTTTGCCCTCTTTCCCCTCTCTCTGAAAGGAATGAGAGTCTCTACAGACCCATTTATATTGCTGCCTCAACCAAAGCTAATCGAAATATTCCCCTTCTTCTCCACGTTTCTCCCGTGGGAGACCTGTAGGGCCATTTAATAAATTCACAGACATCTCAGCGATTCCCCCTCGTCAACCTGAGCTTCTTAGAAATGGGGAACACGATCTCCGCTCTGCCTCCGGGTGATGTGACGCCCTTGCCTTCATGCTCGTGCTGCTCCAAACAACACATTTTCTGAGCACACTGTGTTTGTCTGAAAATACACCAGGAGGGCTGCCCAATTTGGAAATGACTTGAATTACAAAAAAAGCACAGCTGTCTTTAACAGCTCTCGAAGCTCATGCAACCAGTCTGCAATTTATTGACTAGGATTAGATGCTTATTGTCTATGACACTTTAAATACCATTACATTGAAGTTTATACAAGAAAGTCCAAGTTTTCAAACTGGAATCTTAGCAATAACAGCTGGACCATTTGTTTATGTGATAGACAGAAAAGAATGACTTCTGTAATCTGTGTATTTGGCTTCAGGATTTTCTACAACGTGGGGAGACAGAAACCTACCCCATCCCTAATTGAGGATTGTTAGACAGAGCTGAACACCACCGGCTAATTTGTCCCTGATGTTAAGTCTGCTGCCAAAGCTGGGGTTGAGTCCTTCCCTCGTCCCCTCACACCTGACGGAGAAGCACTTGAAACCCTCTAGCCCACCTCTGACAGTCAGGGCTAAGTCTCCCGTCTCTCTCTCCCCCAGGCTGCTCACATTCCGCATTTTGTTTCTAGCATGAAAGACTTTGTTTTAAATCATAATAGTAACCAGGCTGTAATCACATTATAGCACACATGGAGAACTCGCAAAAAGTCATGTGCTTTGGATTTGACATTCTGATTTATGGTTGTGTGCTCCAGTTACACAGCTGCAATCTCATTTTCGACAAAGATGTTTTCTATTTTTCTATTACTTTGCTTCACCCTGTCTTTATGTCGAAGAAAATGAAAGCCACCAGGTGAAGCCAGCACAAGAGGACAAATGTTTGCATGTTCTGGATCAAAACCATGATCAAATATTTTATGCTCTACTTTCATAAACAGCCTGCTACGGGCACATGTGGAGGGGGTGTAGATTTTTCATTTTGAGCCATTTGAAGTTCAAAAAAAAAACAAAAACCCCAAAACCCTCCAGACTTTTATTTATTCAGAAACTAGATCAGCCTATGAAATTCACATCCCAGCCACTTGATCATGGTGACTTCACTGAAGAGGGAAGAGGCTCGCAGAATTACTCCTTAGACATTTGAACGGGCTTTTCTGCTCGCGGGCACCCATCGCTGCCCTCTCCCTGGAGCAAACTTTGTTCCTGAGCAAAGCCCAGCAGAGGTGGCGAAGTCTCGCTCTGCTCATTTAGGAGCAGATTGCAGTCATTAGCCCTTCCCTCTGTCAGTAACCCGCTCGTTTTGCATTCCTACGAAGAGTAGCAGCATTCCAGCTTAATTAAAAAAGTGAGCACTTTTGCAGTAAATTGCATTAAAGTTGGAAAGAGGCCAGAACTTATGTTTTACATGAACCTCTCTTGTCTTTAGTGGAGTAAAGAAAAGAAAATGTCATCAACATTCTTTTCACAATTTAAACGCTGATGATCTATCTTTAGGGCTGGTGTTGGCTGAGCATTACATGGAGCACGAAACCACCGCTGCGTCCCTTACCGGGGGTAAATTACGCGTTACAGGCTCATAAACCTTAGAGTGCAGCGTAAAATTTTACTAAGACTGTCATTTTCAGTATGGGTTTGGAAGGACCTAGATGGAAAACTTATTGCTAGTGGTTCTAGAGCATGTGGCTAGGAGCTGAAAACCCACATGAGTGGAACCTGTGCAGGTCAGACTCTGACCACGAGTCCTCTCTGCAGCAAGGCTTTGACTGTAGACTCTTTGGGGCAAGCAGCCCTTTGTCTGAGCAATCAGAGAGTCATAGAATCATTTCAGTTGGAGAAGACCCTTGGGATCATCGAGTCCAACCATCCACCCTACTCTACAAAATTCTCCCCTACACCATATCCCCCAACACCACATCTAAACGACTCTTAAACACCTCCAGGGATGGTGACTCAACCACCTCCCTGGGCAGCCTATTCCAATGCCCGACCACTCTTTCCATGAAAAATTCTTTCCTAATATTCAGTCTAAACCTACCCTGGTGCAGCCTGAAGCCATTCCCTCTTGTTGTGTCACTAATTACCTGCGAGAAGAGACCAGCACCAACCTCTCTCAGTGTCCTTTCAAGTAGTGATGAGGTCTCCCCTCAGTCTCCTCTTCCTCAAACTAAACAGCCCCAGCTCCTTCAGCCGCTGTTCATATGATTTGTTCTCCAGGCCCTTCACCAGCTTCGTTGCCTCCTCTGCACTCACTCCAGCACCTTGATGTCTCTCTTGTGTTGAGGTGCCCAGAACTGGACACAATACTCCAGGTGTGGCCTCACCAGTGCTGACTACAGGAGGACAATCACCTCCCTACTTCTGCTGGTCACACTATTTCTAATCCAAGCCAGGATGCCGTTGGCTTTCTTGACCACCTGGGCACACTGCTGGCTCATATTCAGCCGTTTCTCAATTAGAACCCCCAGGTCTTTTTCTGCCAGGCAGCTCCAGCCACACTTCCCCAAGCCTATAGCAGTCAAAATATTTTTGACCAAGAGGTTTTCCACTGGAAAATGCTGTTCTTTCTGAATTCAAGCAGGAACTTGTTCAAATGTCAATGACAGTTTTTGGTCAGGGAAAAGTCAAAACATTGCATTTTGATAGCTTAGTTTCAATTTGTGACATTTTGACTTTTATATCACAACACAATCCTGTTCTATTAGAGTAGATTATGTAGTTCTACATAATCAGTTATACTTAAAAGTTGATATAATGTAAAAGTCAAAACAAATTACCTCCTGCCACAGAGTTTAACAAACTATCCCAGTACACTCTCTTTCAGTATTTTTATCCTGGAGGCAATAGTGACTTTCAGATTTTAATTCTAAGTGGGAATGATATCTCACTTTACAAAACATTGGAAACTCTGGCAGAATAGAAATTCCTGCTTCTGGACAGTGTTGAATATCTGCCTGGTGTTTGGTACTTCAGGATCATCTTTAAAAGCTCATTAACTGATGGAAGTAATTAAGGAGTATCACCAGGGCACTCCTAGCCACCTGCTCATCTTCCCTGGAGGCACTTGGTCAACCTAACATATTGTTCTCTTCTTATTTTGTTGCCAATGGCACGGGTGACTTCACCTGACCAGTTAATCCCAGTGTTTTATTTATATTGAATGGGAAAAAAAATATTGTATTTCACATGTGATTTGCATGATCAAATGTAGGCATCTACTTTAGGTTGAGGAGGATGTTACCAGGACATCTTCCTAATGGCCACCCATAATGGCCTATATCCCATATCGATTGGACCATTATTGCCCATAGAGGGATGTAAGGTGGGTAGCTCAGATGTAGACCTAGATGCACCATCAGATCAAGATTTCCCGTGGGGCCTTCAATCGACACGTCTTAATTTCTGTCTATGATATATCCGTGTAGTGCCTTTGGGAAATCTCTCAGCATTATTGGAATAGGCTGCCCAGGGAAGTGGTTGAGGCACCATCCCTGGAGGAGTTCAAAAGACAGGTAGACATGGTCCTCAGGAATATGGTTTAGTAATTTTTATTTCCTATTTCTTATTTATTGTTTTGTCAGGGTTAGGTTGATGGTTGGACTAGATGATCTCTAAGGTCCCTTCCAACCTAGACAATTCTATGATTCTATGTGCTTCTTGGGACTAGCGTAATTTGGAGTCTCTCAAACTAACAGTCAGACAGTCACAGATTAACTGGAAAGGAAAATTTGGAAGCAATTTCAAAACAATTCCTCCTCCATGTTTTTTTATCCTTTGTGATAAACCTTTCTCTTGAGAAATTCTAGTCATTTGTTTTACAGTAAAACTCAGAGCCCTAGTGAAGATCAAAGTTGCCTGTGTTTGGTGTGATGCACGTAAAGATATGCCTTTACCAGAAAGGCCTCCTTTCTAAAACAAAGCTTCTGGGGAAAACATTCTGACATCACTGAAGCTCTACCATATTTCCACAAACTATGTAAACAAAATCATGAGCTAAAATGATTTCTGTAATTCTTCATTTCACAGACAGCTGTTCAGCCATGCATTTGCTAAAGACGGGATTCCAAGCACATGATAATTTTTAAGAAAGAAATAAAATTAAAAACTTCCATGTACTTTCGAGGGGAAAAATGTTTGTGGAAAAATGGCTAAAAATAATTGCCAGGAAAGTGGGCCCATCCAGCCCTTGCAAAGTGGAAACATTTGGGTTATTTTGCACAAAACCATCTTCCCGCTTCCTGTGCCAAGGGTCGCTGCAGGTGCAGAGGGGTTTGCCCGAGAAGGGGTGACTCATGGTTCCCCCGGGGAAAGGAGGAGTTTCAACCCCTTGTCCTGCAGATGGGTGGGAGGTGAGGTCCAGCCCCTGTGCAGGTGGTGGAACTTGAGCCCATGAGCCCATACCAGGCAGCTCCCTTCACCCCTTTCCACACAGGGATGGCTCCAGTGTTCTCAGGGAAGGCTGAGATGTGCCCCACATTGTGGAGAGTGCCAAGGTTTTCGTAGGCATCTCTACCTGCTCCGGTATTATTTTAATAGGGCTTTCCCATTAGCTGGCACAAACCCTTGGAGAAAAGTTGCATCTACTGGAATTACTGGAGCGGTGCAAGGCCAGGCTGGGAGCCAGGGGTGATATTGCACAACGAGGACAAACTTTTCTTCCTGAGGCTTCACGGAGGCTGGCTGCCATGGGCAAAGGGTTTGCAGAGCTGCTAAACTCCATACCTTGCAAAAAGACCCTGGAAGAGAGATTATGTTTTCACATTGTTTCCCAAATTACTTTAAATGTCAACTTAAAAGGCTTTTAAGGTTTTTATTTCAAACGGAAGTATTAACTGGAACTGCCAGGGGCAGTTAGCTTGAGAAAAGCAATACCGTGCATCTTAAACAGGGTAGAAATTTTTATGACCCAAATTCTTCATTTATTATACACAGATGGTGGAAGAAGGCTGCTGTCCCCAGTGCCCAGCAATGAAACACACTTGGCCACACTCTTCTGCAGACAAATGGTGCCTGCTCAGAGCTTTCTTAACATAAAATGATAGAATCATAGAATTGTTGGAGTTGGAAGGGACCTTAAAGATCATCGAGTTCCAACCGATCATCGAGTTCCAACCCCCCTGCCCTGGGCAGGGACACCTCCCACCAGACCAGGTTGCTCCAAGCCCCATCCAGC
>JAOQGH010000040.1:3452502-3474235 GCA_025769975.1 Gallinago jamesoni
GACTTCCCTGGGCAACCTGTTCCAGTGTCTCACCACCCTCACAGGAAATAATTTCTTTCTGGTGTCTAATCTAAATCTCCCCTCTTTCAATTTAAGACCATTGCCCCTTGTCCTGTCACTGCACTTCCTCGTAAAGAGTCCCTCCCCAGCTCTCCTGTAGCTCCCTTCAGATATTGGAAGGCCCCTATAAGGTCTCCCCAGAGCCTTCTCTTCTCCAGGCTGAACAACCCCATCTCTCATCCTGTCTTCATAGGGGAGGTGCTCCATCCCTCTGATCATCCTCGTGGCCCTCCGCTGGACCCATTCCAACAGGTCCATGTCCTTCCTGTGATGTTTCCCTCCTTGTCCCTTCAATGTACAGTGACATGAAGTATTCATAAGGCTGAGTCTGCTTTGTAGGGCTGGTGAAACCAGTCACATTCCTGCCATATGTTAGATTGAAGGTGTAGCAGGATGGGACAAAATGCTTCTCATTGCCATGGACAAGTATTGTCTCCGGCTGACATGTCCCTCAAGGGTGACCACACGCACTAGTGATGGTCACATTGAGCCATGTGGTTCTCCCAGAGCTCAGAGACAACCATCAATCACCAAACCAGCCAATGTGAAATCCACGTCTTTTCCTTGCTCAGGCACTGACTGACCCTTTCACAGCCTTTGTCAAGTCCATCCTCCATAGTCCTGCATTATCCCCCAAGCTGAGAGCTTTTGCAAGGTGCATCTCTTACTCCATGCAGCACCAAGAGCAACAGAGTGTCAGCTGGAGCCCTCAGCCCCGGTAGAAAAAACAATAATATGAAAAGAAGGAGGTGGCCATGGAGACAAATATGAAAAACAGCTTTATTCCTCTATTGTGTTGTCCTGGGGAAGAATCTTTGCCCCTAACAAGGTGCCAAAATGGAGAAAAACAATCAAAGCCAGCTCCTGGGAGGCAGAAAGAGTGCATTTATGGGGCTCATTCTTCTCCTTATGTTTTCACTGACACCACCTCATCAAAAATAACATTCCATACATGAGCATTGTCAGAGCTCTGGTTTACTCCCAGTTGCTGCTGTGAAAGCAGGTGACCAAGCCCGCTCTGTAATGCAGCTGATGTGTTGATGCAGCAAGTGCAGCAAGAATTACCCAATTGAAGAGAAAAAGCAAATTTTCGTCGACTGAGTCGATAGTGTGATGCCACACACGTGCCTTCCACCTTGCCCAGGGGACAGGGAAAAACCTCACTACTGACCTCTCTAGACAGAAGTTCAAAAAACCTCAAAAAATTTGGTGTGCCACAGGAAGAGATAGGGAGAGATCAAGCATGCTTCCAGAGCCTTGGACCACACAGTAGGATGAACTAAGCCAGGTGCAAATGATACTTGGAAGTGGCCCATGACCCAGCCTGTAGCAGAAGCAGGAGTCCCAAATGTCCCAAATGCCTGTTTGAGCTGAGAGAAAATTTCTGCTTGAGCACAGATCTACTGATGCTTTTATGACAGAGCAAGGCCCACCTGAGAAGCGTCTTGGTGTTGTGGTCATCAGGTCTGGCCGGAACCAGGCACCAAAGCTTGAGAGAAAGACAAAAATCCCAACCCAGGAGTGTGATTGCACAAGGAGTGGGAGAGGAGCTGTTGTGAGGAAATAATGCTCATCCCCTGCGAGAGCCAGGAAGTTCCAAAGCCTGTGATTAATTTAATGTGCTGTAAATGCTGCATGACAAACATGGGCATCAGCTCTTCTTCTAACCCCTCTTGGAAATTCCAGACAGTCCAACACCCAACACATCATCCCACAAGCTTTCATTTCTAATTCCAGGATTGTGCCTACCAGTGCGACACAAGCACCTCCGGGTTCTTCATGCCCTGAGTTTGGTGAGGGGTCCAGAGTCCTGTGTCTCTAAGGATCAAATGCCTTCTGATTTCCACCCTAAATGTGTACATGACCAATATATTAGTTATTTTCATGCTGGTGTTCCATAGTCAGTCCACAATGAAGGGGTATATCCGTCTCTCCTATTTTCTCCTTTCCAAATCACTGGTGTCCAGTTCAGGGAATGGTTCCAGCTTGCACTTGACTTTGTGTTTGTGTGGCCTGCTGTCTGTCACTCCACAAAATTACTTTGCCTACCTCTCTGATAGTGCTCAGAATTGGCAATATCACCTACTGTTGTGCTACCTGCATTTTTCACTAGTGCCACATGATCCTCTGATGCCCTGTCCTACCCCCAGCCCCTCAGAAACAGGAAATTTTTTCTTTGACCTGTAATGCCATTGAAGGTACAAGGGGTTTCTAGTGTAACCCTGTAGCCAGATCCCCACTTCTTTTTTATTCAAGCCCGATATTAAATTGGTTATGGTCAGATTTGGACGGTTATTTCCCCTTGTCAGAGAAGTCAGTTATCTTATTGAATATCTATGATTATATATTGCATTACAGCGGCACGATCTGTCCTTAACAAAACCACATGGGATTTTCTCCATTTCCCATCCTTCTGCATCCAACTCTGCTCCCGGACCCTCTGCAACACTGAGGTCAGCTAATGGGCACGCAGTAGCCACAAGCATCCTGCCCTCCTTAACTCACTTGCGTGAATTTAGGCACCAGTTTTTCCCTTCTCCAGTCCCAGGACGCTGGCCCCCGGTTGACAGATTCATTGTCCTTCCTTGCTACTGGAGCTGCAGTTTCATGTACTGGTGCTTTTAATACCTTCAGTGTTACCCGTTCACTTAAACACCAGTTATGGCTGGGTTCAGCACGGGGGTAAGCAGGCAAAACTCTCCAGCCTGCATTATACAGGTCACAGTAAATGATCTAATGATCCCTTTGGCCTTGAGGACTGCAAATGTTAAAAGCATTATATGGCACATCCTTTAAAAAGCTCCATATTTTTGGCACTGTCCCCCTTTCTCACTGTGATCTTATCAGCCCCCACAAGCTGAATGCTGTTGAAATTTATTGGTTACTTAACGTGAATGGAGGGCATCAAGAAATGCTCTGGGGAGTGTTGCAGATGATTCATATGTGGGAAACCTACCTCCCCGAGCAGAACTGAACCATGTCTGGGAGGGATGGGGGAGAGGAGAAGCGCCATGAAAAGATACCAGGAGCCAAACTGAAAATAAACAAAAGGAGGTATTTCCCCCCCCACACGCTGGGTAACGGATCAGTGCAAATCTTTGCCAAGGGGAATTACGGGTGTGAAAAGTTTACTTAGGGTCCTGGGGAGATTGGACAACTACTTGGAGGAGCAATCCAGAGGGATTGATAAATAAATGGGTCACGCCAGGCTGAGGAAATTCTCCGAGCTGGAGGTAGCTAGAGAAACACCATGTGCCCTTCTCCTGGTGTGTCTTTTTCCTGCTGGAGGCAGAACCTGGACTGGAGGGACCCAGTTCAGAACTTATGTAGTTGGCTGCTTGAACTTATGTAGGTGACTGTGTGGCCAGTAGGTTGAGGGAGGTCATTCTCCCTCTCTACTCTGCACTGGTGAGGCCACAACTGGAATAGTGCATCCAGTTCTGGGCTCCCCAGTTCAAGAAGGATGGGGAACTACTGGGGAGAGTCCAGTGTAGAGCAAGGAAGATGATTAAGGGATTGGAGCACCTCCCCTACGAGGAAAGGCTCAAGGAGCTGGGACTCTTTAGCCTGGAGAAGAGAAGGCTGAGGGGAGACCTCATTTATGTTTATAAGTATCTAAAGGGTGGGGTAAAGGATGTTGGAGCCGGACTCTTTTCAGTGGTTTCCAGCGATAGGACAAGGGGCAACAAGCTCAAGCTGGAACATGGGAAGTTCCATTCAAATATGAGGAAAAGCTTCTTTCTGGTGAGGGTGGCAGAGCCCTGGAAGAGGCTGCCCAGGGAGGGTGTGGAGTCCCCTTCTCTGGAGATCTTCAAGACCCACCTGGATGCAGTCCTGAGTGATGTGCTTTAGGCGTTCCTGCTTTAGTTGGGGACTTGGACTGGATGGTCTCTAGAGGTCCCTTCCAACTCTGACAATTCCATGATTCCATGAAATGCTGCCTTGCAGCTGAGATGGAAACCTAAGGCCTCCTCAACCGCTTTACCCCTGGAAGTCCTACACCCTCCTCTAGAAGATTGGGGTCTGTTCATCTACTAACACATAAACATGCAAGCATTCTCCTGAAACTGATGGACTTGACTTACCTTCCCAGGGCACCCACTGTTGGGCAGAGAAGCTGCCCATTGTATAACTTCACTGTTAACACCAGCGCGAGGACTCAGAATATAGGAGGTATTTCCCACAGAGAAAGTCAATAAGCAATTTTTATAGTTACATTTTTATTTTGCCAAGTTTGAATTGGAGGAAGAGTGCATAAAACAGTATAGTTTTCATCAAAAGAGGTCTTTTCCAGTGTTTGGTGTTCAAGAAAGTACATTTCAGTTTAAACAAATTTTGGAAGTAGTTTTTCATTTAGGGAAACAGAAAAGCAAAAAATTAATAAAAATAGTTTTAACTGGTTGGGGGGTGTTTTTTTGTTTCTTTTTTTTTTTTTACTAGCTCTACTCATCTAATTCCAGGATGGATAATTGCATTCTGACTGATTACTATAGGACTGGAACTCCAGTTGGGTAAAACATTCTTTTTATTGGAAAGCATAATGTGATGCTGGTTTCGATTAGGGAGGCAACCCCGAGAAGACTGCACTGCAGTCTCCACTCTTCTGGCCTTGCTTTGCAAAAGAAACATTTTCCAAAATCCACTAAAAGACGTACAGGAGAATGTTTTGGCTTTTAAAAATTATAAAACATGCTGAAAAACAATGATTTTCATTGTTTTACCTTGCAGACAGATTTTCCTAAGGATCCTAATTTGAAATCCTTATCACTTCTTACCTGGGCAAAATTTTCACAGGCTTACTTAGGTCAAAAGTAACTTCTTTTTTCACTCTTTACTTATACAAATTTCCACTAATGGAAAAATAAAGTGAGGATTTAGAGATTTGGCTCTATAATTTTAAGAATATTGTAAATGAATAGCTATGTAACAGGCTCTTTGTTAAGGGTATGCTTATGAATTGCTTTTTAAAGTGAGTCTGGTCAGAAAGGTTGAGTATATAATGAAAAAGGTTGCAGCTTTAATTTTGTTTGCAGTTTTCTATATTGGAAAAGGAAAAAAGAGAGGGAACAAGTAAAACTGATATTTTTTTACTCATAAAACCAAAATATATGTTTAAAAGTCGATTTTTTTTTCCTTAAAGAGCAAGCCGTTTCAAACATTTTATTTGCGTATTGCGAAGAACTATGTTTTTGTTGAGTATCTTTCTCATCAGAAAAAAACTGAAACAAAATTATTTCTAATCACAAACAGAGTACAGGTCTGAATACTTTGCATTATAGATTGATCTTAATGAGGCACCAAAGGGAGTAACCATTTGCGAAACTGCCCGTTAATTTTTTATTAACCCTTTATAAACTTCAAATATGATGTGTGACCAACATAACTCAGCTATTCCTTTCGTAAACCTCTGTGGCACTTTATGGGTTGTGATCAGTGCCCTGGGGGAAGCTCAGGGATTCGGCTCTTTCGACTGGGAAATGAAACCCGTGCAGGTGAAAGGAGCTTCATGGCAAACGGGATTACCTTCACGGCAGGTCTTCTAGAGCTATTCAAAGACCAGAGCCCTTGAAATCACTGCAGATATCACCTCTAGGTATAGGGGTTTTGCTGCTTCCCATTAGGCACATGATGCTCTGCCAAAACCAAGCAGCCCAGTCCCGTGGCAGTGAGTGCCCTGGGTCTCAGTGAAGAAACAAATGCAGCTTTGCATATCATTAGACAGCTGAAGGTATTGGGTAATTGGGCATTCAGGACTTAAATGATGCCTCCAGCACTTAAAAGGTACAAATTAAAATGGCTCCTCTCCTCCTCTGACCCCCTGACTATGGTGGGGTTTTCCCCATATATATATATTCCCATGGTGCCCCTTTGGGTGATGACCAAGAGCCAGGATTGCTTTACAAGAGCTGCCTCCCCAGACATCAGCTGGACCTCCAAGGATGGATGGTTTGTTTGACACACACTCTTAAACCAGCGTTTGCTGAAAGGGTGTTTTTCGTTGGGACTGTGTGGAGGACACTGGAGGCCCCGCACAGCAGAGGCACAGAGAGCAGATGGCTACAGCAGTTCTCCCTGTGCTCTCCAAATCCCAGCCTGAGTCTACTTCAAAGGACAAGTTTATTTTCCTGTGCAAGCACCCACTTTTCCATATGCCAAACCCCACTACCCAGAAACTGGCCAATTAACACAAAAATACATGAGACCACATGTTCTCCTTTGGCTTCCAGGAACCCTCCTGTGATAGGGGCTGTTTGCTTGCCTTCACCCTGCTCTCAGAGGCCTTTTAGATGGGGTCCCAAGCCTGGCTGCTGCCTGACAAGGGCTCAGCATCATTCCCAGAACAGCGGCAAGATTTCGTGGAAAGCTCTATGTGCTGCTTCCCTCCTGCCCTATGGTCCCTCCTTTCACCCACCCCAACTGCTGCACCAAGAGCCTCTCCCCTCCTTCCATTCCCAACCAGAAGATGCCATGAGTTTTATGGCATTTTTTCTGGCAGCAGGAGCTTTCAGTGCAGCTTCCCACCCAGCCACGGCTCTCCTGGCTCCAGCTGCAATCGCCAGAGCATCCTGCATCCCTCGTTAGCATGAGGGCCCCTTGGCACAAGGCATGGCACGGAGGCATGTGAAGACATGGTTTCCTGTCTCGGAGAAATTCCCTCCCCAGAAACGAGAGCCTGTGGAGTGAAACACATCTGCGAATGGCACTGGGAGCCTGGGAAGGCCAGGCTTTAAGAATAAGCAGGCACCTTGGGCTGGGAAGGTCCTAGTACATTTTTTGCAGCTATGTAAACAACAGTAAACTCTCCCTTTGGCCGCGCTGGAGGCTGATGGCATAACAGGAAATTCTGGTGGATGATTTTCTTTTTTGGAAACCACATGAAAGTTAACCAAACTTTCCCAAAACAGATGAAAGATTCTGACCAGGAGCAACCGGAGGATGAAGCAGAAGTTTTAAGGGCAGTTGTGATCCGGTCTAACCCCGGGCACGGCCGTGCTGGCAGGTTACTGCCAGGGAGAACAAGCTCCTGCTGATCAGCTGCTCTGGGCAAACCCCTCTCCACCAGCTCATGTCCCCAGGGGGTGACACAACCCGAAGTGGGACACCAGCAAGGAAAGGTGGATACCCTGAGGGTTGTCAGGGTGAGGAGCAGAAGGGACCACCCTGCCCTGACTCTCTCCAGCCCTGGCAACGTTATTTCCAAAGAAGCTGTGAACCTGAGGAGCAGAGAAAGGTTGGGGCTTCAGGCACCACATGTGGCTCTTTTTTATAAGCCACAGGCTTTTTACAGGGACTCAAACGAGGACCCCAAAACAGCTGCTTTGGCAAGGCCAAGGTGATTCAGTCATTAACTCCATTAATCTTCACCCTTGCACCAAAGCCATCAATGTCTGCTCAGCCCTGACCATGCTGCTGGGTCCACTGGTAGCTCCCGGGGTTCCTCTTGGCCTGGTGAGTGAGTTGGTGAGTAAAAAAAAAAAATAAAAATAAAGCAAGGTCTTTCTGCAAGGCCAGTAGTGCCCGGCCAAGAGGCTTCCACACACAAGTGGCTTCTGAAACACGAACCAACCACAGAGGTCTCCGCTCTTCCCACAGCACAATTGCGTGGGCTCGGCTGGAAGCCCTGCTCCAGCGGAGCCTCTGCCTGCTGAACGCTGGCCAGCAAGTGGAGGAGCCCATCACTAGACCCTGGGAAGGAGACACACCAGGTCTCCCGGGCCAATTCCCAGAGCCCTGTGGCTTCCTATGGGGTTAGGGTGGGCAGGGAAAGGGAAGGGCAGCCTCTGGGAAGGGAGCAGGCACCGCAGCTGTGAGAGAGGACATCCTCTCCAGCTGCAGAGACCCTTGGACCCAGGAAGTTTCCATGGGTCAGGACTCCGCAGGCTGCTCTGCAGAGTTTGTTTGAGTTGGCTCGCAAGCTTCCCGGTGCGTATGTTCACCGGGGCGGACACGTCAGTCCAGGGCTGGAGATGTGCCCTGGGTGTCTCTATGGTGAGAGGTAGCTCACCGTTAGGAGGTAAGGGTCCCCATGATGCACTCGCATTTAATAGACATTGATTGCAGTCTTAAATGAATCCAGCCACAACCCTGGAAATTTTCTTTGGAGGAGCAGATACCGTCTCCAAAGTGCAGTGTTCAGCAAGCTGAAGCAAATGGTCTAGGCTGGTGTAAGACATGAGCTAACTGCCAGCTTCTATTTCCATCTGTGAACGCACCAGAGCCAAAATCAATAAATCATCATCGTTGCCACCAAGAATTTGGTTTTATTGGATGATAATATATTTCCTACTGGTGAGACCATGTACCAGCATCTGGAAGAGGAACAAATGACTATTTACATTGCAGAGCAGGGAAGACAGAGGAAAGAAATAAGTAAACATATCACATATGCTATACGGAGATTACTGCGGGGTTAGTCTCCGTTATGACATGTATCTCGGAGGGGAGGGGAAGAGGAAGGTGACTCATAAATGTCCCAATACGAAGTGAATTATTCCATCACTTCACTCTCCTGTATCTCGCGTGTAGACGGAGCCTTTCTTCTCCCCTCCTGTGCAAACGCAGCACATGGGACAAATGTGTAACTGGCAGATCTTCGGATGACAGCAGGGTTAAAATGTTCTCCCTTTGAAGGGCAAGGTGTTGTTAAGCGAGGAGGATCAACAGCTCTTGGCTTCAGGAGTCCCTCCCTCTCACCTCACGGAGATGGGGTGCCCGTACCCTGGCAGAAGGGGTGCCATGGGAATGGCTTTGAAGCCACTGCGTCTGCAGGTAGCATCTCTGCTCAGCACCGTGCTCACAGCGTGTTCCAGGTCTCCAGAGGGTTCCTTCTCAGCTGCCTGGCTGAGGCTTCTCTTGCCCATCTGCTGTCTGCAGGGTCCGTGCTGCCTTCTTCCCCCAGGCAAGGGGTGGGCAGTCAGAAATGCATCTGTGCAGAAACCAAGCACTTTCACACTGGAATTAATTGATGGTTTGTCTATACTGAAGCCTTCCCTGAAACAGGGAATTTTTGCTCGATGAAAGTTGTCATTTCAATCAGCTCTCTTTCTTTTTTTTTTCTTTTTATTTTCCTAGAAAGCCTAATACGAATATAATCCAATGCACAGCCAACACATCTCGATCCTCAAAATGAACTACCCACCCCCCTTCAATACAAAAACCTTCCCAGGAGGGGAACCCCATCCTCCCCAAGTGCATCCCCGAGCTTTCCAAACCTCACCTCCCTCTTTAGGACCACCAGGAGGACTGAGACCGGCCTAGAGGGGAGAGCTGATGCTTGTCGCTCAGTCCTCGCTGCTGCGGAATCAGTGCCATTCCAGTTCCTGCCTCCCCTGCTTCTGACCATTCGGTCTTGGCCTCCTAAACAGGCTTTCATCACCCAATTAGAAACAGAGCAACCTCCCGCTACTTAGTTGTATTTGGCAAGGCGAGCACACACGCAGCGAAATAATCTATAGCGCTCTCCCCGGGTCAGCACGTGCTTCGGAGGAGAAGTTTGGCAGCCCGGACCTCCAGCCATGGTCCTCTTCTGCATTTATCCGCCTCCGCCGGTCACTGCTGATCAACAGCTCCTTGGCTCGTTAAAAGCAGGAGCAACGCCTGCCCTTGTTCTCCCAGGGTGGCTGCCCGTCTCTCCTGCCCGCTTGGAGCTCCGTGAGGGCTGATGTCACCTATGTCCCCCTGTGCCACCATAGAGCTTGGCTCAAGGCATCCCCCCCTCTCCTGGTCCCTCACCTGGTAAAAGAAGGGCTGGGAAACTGTGCACCTCACACCAGGTGAGGGGCTGGGGTGGGGGATCTACAAGGAAGGAGCAAAGGTGCTTTTTAATGAGCCTCCTACAAAAGACATCCCAAAGGTTCCTGTCCCAGTGTTGGGACATCTCAGGGCTCTGCCGAGCTCCTCCAGCTCCAGCTGATGCCTCAGGACTGATATGGTTCCCAGGACAACTACTTACACCTTGATGGTGATCTGAGTGGCTGGACCTGACCAATGCACAGCCAGACTTGCCTTGTCATTGCTAAAACCAGGATGTGGTGGGATCTGCCACCCTTCCCCAAAGAGGACACCTGCATTTGGAGGGTGGAGCAGAGCCATTGAATGGGATGGTCTTCTTCCACACTGTACTGTAGCTACGGAGCATGTCTGAGCCTGTCTGTGGTGTGAGCACAGGGTTTGCTTCTCCCAAAATCCATGGGTTTATGTGAGTTAGTCTGACCTGGGTCAGGGCTGAAGATCCAGGCAAATATGGATGGATGGAGAGAAAACAGCTGGGCTCTGCTACTGCTCCCTCCAGCCCTTGGGAAAAGTCAGGGCTGGGCCACATCCATCCCCAAGTTGCAAATCCTGAAGGCCAGCAACCACCTGGACCCTAGGGAGATGCCAGTCAGCTGAGCCTCCCATGTCCCAGGGCCAGAAGAAGGCCATGCAGTGACAAGAAGAGCAATGCCACCAGTACTGCTCCAGGTCACACTGCCATGTCCCATCACATGACCCAGCGCTCAGAGCCTTGGGTGCTGCATTTTAGAAAGTCTTTTGAGTCCTGGTCACTAGGGAAGCAAAGCCGTTCCCTGGTTCAGCGAGGGGACACGAGCTGCACATGTTTGTAAGGTGACGAGCGAGGTGTTCTCACCACAGCGGGGCTGTCACGGGCTCAGCAAGAACAGGCTGACAAGGAGTCACGCAGGGGCCCTGGTTTATTTTAATTTGTGAGGCTACAGCCACAGCACGAGCAACCCTTTCGTTGGAGAAGGAGCTGTCTGGCACCAGGCTGGGGTTTCCCCCCCTCCGTGTAATACCCACCTGATGGTTTAAATCCAAAAATACAAAGCAAAGCAGCCGGGGGTGGGCAGAGGCTCCATCCTCACGTCAGGTGCAAGGCTGAGCACGTGGGTTTGTACCCCATTGCTCTGGTTATTGGGGAAAAACAGAGTCCCATGGCAGCAGCGATTATAAAATCTTCCGGAGAAGGGAGAATACAAGGCTCCAGGGACCCTCCTTGCCTGAGGAGCTGTAAGAAGGCAGGCAGCAAAAAAGAAAAAAAAAAAAAAAGCAGGCCTGGGAATAACTCTTATTGAGCTGAAGGAGCTCATGGGGAACGGACCAGCTGCAACACCTGATGGGCACACAAGCATCCAGCAGCTTGAGAGCATCTGAGAGCCCCCCTAGGAGGAATTTTTGAAACTAACGGGTACTAAACTCTGCCTAAATTTGGTTTTAGTGCATTTCTGGGCTTCATTCACCCCCAAGAAACCTCCAGAATTTGTATAGTTGCTGTGCACAGGTGCATATACATGACGTCTATCCATCGCAAGCTGTTTTTAACCCGTTGGTGATTGCAGCCCAAGTTGGAGGAGAGCAAAACTCTGAAAAGTTTTGTGAAACAAGGAGGTGGAACAAGGCTGGAGGAACAAGACCTTATTTCTGGCCTGAGAGAGGGAAAGACTCATCCCTTAGAAGACACCAGAGAGTCCACACTGCCATTGCCCAGGGCAGATGGGCTCTACCAACTCTTCTCCCTTTCAGACCCGCCTGGTGGAGATGGCAGTGAGGGGGTAGGACAGGAGGAGGGAATGGCGGCACTGCATGTTAATGAAGTTGGGTAATAATAATTGCTTTATTTTTAAGCACCCCCACCCCTGTTGAATCGCTCGGGGCACTGCACAACAACCACAAAAACAATTGCTTATTAATTAAAACCACACCAACCTTCCCTGAGATTGCAAACAGATGGATAAACACATCATATGATATAATATCTCCGGGACTGAGAATGGGAAGGGACCACCTGTACCAGCCAGCTTGGGCAGGCAGAGGTCTAGCCCGTGCTTCACAGCACTCACCAGTACCCCAGCAAACATCAGGACTTCTGTACTACAAGCTGTAACATGCCCCCAGAAAAAAAAAAAACAAACAACAAACAAACCAAACTACAGGAGGGCATTACTCTTGTCCTAAAGCCCTGTGACAGCCTGGAAGTCCCAGATGGTGCTGTAGGTACAGTACCAGTCCCCCACTATGTTAAAGAGTGAAGCAAAACCACTCTTCTTTCTGCCAATCCTTCTAGTCTGGGCTGGGGTGGAAGGAAATGCCCTTGCTTCGTGTCTGGGGAGCAACACCATCTTCATCCTTGGTAGAGTCCACAAACTTGGCACTGTCCTCTCCACCCTAGAGCCTCTCTGGAGCTCCTGTGCTTCAGGGGGAATCCTAGAGGAGGTCTACAGGTGAACTGTGCCTCAGAGAATCCGTCCAGCCCCAAAAGTGCCTGCAGCTTGGGGCTGATAGAGAGAAATTACAATGCAACCCGTGGACTTAACAAGTCCCTTCCCAGCCCTTCAGAGGTGCACGTGTTTTTCTTCTGAGCATCTCTAAGCAGTCATAAGTGCAGCAGATCACCTCCACCATTCAACCCGCCCACCCCAATAAACCCAGGAGTCTCTGAGCCAGGCTGGCTTCGTTGCAATTTAATTAACGAGGCAGCTGTGGCCTGTATGAAAAGGGGACTTTAACAAATCCACCATCCCCAATACCCATGGGTTCCACCTCTCCCTGTTGAGCCCGGTCCCTTGTGACAGCCAGGACTGAGCTTTCCTCCTGCCTTTTTTCACCGCACCTTCTACATGTTGCAGACCTTATGTGAGAAGATGTTCCTGCAGCCACGTCCTGGGGAAGGGAAGGGGGGGGGGGGGAGAAAGGGGCCGGCGAGCGGCTGCCAGTGTTTTTGGAAAGGTGAGGATGGGCTGAGCTGTGGCTCCTGACTCACGGAGGCAGCTGGCGGCTCTCCCCGGCCAGCTGGAGGGTGGGAACGGCCTCGCCGAAGGACGAGGACTCAGGGTGTGGGCTGAGCATCGCCCCGGGAGCAGCCACATCTGGGGAGGAGGCTGCGGGGGCTGCCAGCTCATGCACGGCTGTCCTCCCAGCGCCAGGCGTGGAGAGGTGGCCGGTGCTGACCACACGTCTCCGGGAAGGCACCTCTTGGGGAGAGGGTGAGAAAAGCCCTCTGGTTTCATGTCCCCTGCAGAGCTGCAGCCCGCCTGGTGTTTTGTAGGAGGACAAAACCTTGCCTGGAGAAGCTGTGGCTGCCCCATCCCTGGAGGAGTTCAAGGTTGGATGGGGCTTTGAGCAACCTGGTCTGGTGGGAGGTGTCCCTGCACAGGGCAGGGGGTTGGAAGTAGGTGATCTTTAAGGTTCCTTCCAACCCAAACCATTCTATGATTCTATGGTCCTCTGACAATTTATCAGGTTCCTCCAGCCCAGTTTGTCCAGCTGTGAGATTTCTCACCTCAAGGTCCCCAAGGGGTTGGTAGCAGGTAAGCCAAGCAAGCACCCCATCCTTGCACAGACCACAAAGACAGCTCTTTGAGCACAGTCTTGGCACACTTTGTCCCTGGTTTATATGCATAAATTTACACTTTTGTTTCTCTACAGTCTGTTTGACTTTCCTATTCTCATGTTAGTGTGTCTTACTGAGCAAATGAACTTGACAAGTTGTTGAGAGAAGCTACCTCAGATGTCTGTCTACATCTTGGAGAAAATACCTGAAAGGGCACTGGAGATGAGTTTGCAGGTGGAATACTTCAGTTGTCCATCCTCCCAGGATGGTTTGTCAATGGAAGGGTTCCTGCTCTTCACCACTGAACAGGGTTATCTTGTCCCCAACACTTGTGACTTAGGCTCTGTATGTCCCAACAGCCCGCAGACAGAGCTCGCACCAGTGGGAGCAATATTTGGGATGCTCCATGCTGACTAACACCTTTCCCCCTGCAACAGGGACACCTGGGAAATTTTTCATCTGGAAAGGCTTCTGTTAGTGTGATTGACCTTGTGGATCCTTGTGGGAACACACCACGGGATTTGTCTGGGACCAGGGATTTCCCTTCTGCCAAGCATATGTACCATGGCTCATGAATTCTGATCCATCATGTCACATTCTCACCAAGCCTATGTGATCCTGGGTAGTCCTTACACCACATCCCTCTGTTTCAGGTTGCAGGAGGAAGACTGCTCCGTGCCCTGCAGGGGACCACAGCCCTTGACATCCCTCTTGCTTCCCAGGGCTACATCCTTCTCTCCATGGTCCTCCCTTGGAGAGTGACCAGATGTCCCCCAACCCCCTGCTAGAGAATGTGGGAGACAAGATCTGGGTTGTGGGAAGGCTGAGACAAGTTACACAAGATGATGCGTGGCCCGACAGAGAGGCCGGTGGAGATGCCAGGGATATATGCCGAAATCGCAGAGGTCAGAGTCTGGCCCAGGGTTATTAATTCTCGTTATTCCGATGACACACGCGGCACTGTGTGGCCACAGCACAGCTGGGGAGCTGCTGTCTTATCAGCTCTCGCTCCTGGAAGGCTTCTCCAGCTCTTCTCCTCAAAGGCTGACTTCCTGACCCAACACAAAGCTCCATGCAACCCGCGAGGAGCCTATCTCAGGGCTGGATTTGTCCCCTCAGGAAATTACTATGGGCCCTGACTGATCTCCAGTGGACCCATCCAAAAAAAGAATAATACAGCTTTTCTGCAGACAGCTCTATCTTTGCTACATACCAATCCCATGACAAACCAGTTGGCACGGGAACGCAAGCACGAAAGCAATTTGGCTTCCCTCCTTCTCATGTTGACAGCTTTAAAGCCGCTCTCTTTAAACTCACCTCCCGTAGGTGGTTGGGCAGCAGAGCCAAAGGCTGTGATTACACTTCCAGAATGTTTGTTAGCTGCAGGTCCCCAGGCACCGAGTTCTGGAAAATATTTTTCAAGCAATGTCCTCAGGGTCAGAGGCAGGTTCTCTGGCTTGTTCCTGGCTGACTCCACACTGGGGTATGCGCGCTGCAGCCAATGTGTTTTTTAGAACTCATAGGCAGACGGACAGATCTGATAGCCTCTCTGGGTTCCCGTCCACGAAGATCCCATCCCGCACCTCGGAGGGTTTGCCCCCTGGAACAGGCGGCGTGGTGGGATTTTCTCCCCCCCCCCACCCAGGGATGTCTGAGAACAAAGCAATCGTCAAGGCTCTCCCGGACGATCAGATAAGGCAGATGCATCTTTCTGAAGTTCCTTACTGAGAGAGCCCTGGTCTGACCCTGCTCGGCTGGTGATCGCGCCGCACAGCGCGGGAGCGTCTGGGCAGGAGAGTCACAGCACCGCTAGCAGAGAGAAGAGGTTTTGTGAGGTGTGGAGGGGACCTTCAACTGCAGCAAGTGTGAAACAGGAGGAAAACACCCTTCTGGTAGCCCACCAGCACTGTGTAACTGGTCCAGGTCATCCATCTCCTCACATGAGAGAACAGCCTCCAGCCATGCCCCCCTGTCCTGCGGTGCACAGGTTTGCTCCAGTTAGGTGCAGACAACCAAAAAAGCCATTAAGACCTCAGCCTCATACCATTTTAGGTCTAATCATCACCATGTTGATCACAGCTTCCCCTGAAGGACACCTCTGCTCTTGGGTGAGACGTGGATTTGCAATGGGGGGGACCCAGGTCAGGCTCAAAACAGGACTGTTCTAGGTTGGCTCATCCTCTTGTTGAAATTGGGTGTTTGCTTGCCTTTTGGGCATCGTTATAATCCTGTCAAGCTCAATCACTAAACCTAAACCTGTGCTTTAGTGTTGAAACCTTGTTATTCCCACCAAAAAAAAAAACCACAAAAAAAAAAAAAAGACCCAAAATCCCAAGGGATTGTTTGCTGTAGAAAGGAAGAAAAAAGATAAGGACATGGCACGGTAGAAAGCAGCCAAGCAGAGGCAGAGGTCTATGGCTGCTGTTCCCACAGGGACAAGTAGATGTTCTGTGACATTTGAAGGTGGCACACTCAAAACCAATAAAAAGAAACGCTTTTCTACCCAGTGTCTGCTGCTAAACTGTTGGATTCCCAGCCTTGAAACTAAACAGTGTCTCATTTTACATACACCACCCAACGAGCCTCAGTGCTACCTCCCAAGTCTTAAGTCATATCACTGGTGACGCTGGAGAAGGGAATGAGAAAAAGGAAACAGGCTGACATATCCGACCCACTGAAATCACAGTCAAAAATGGCTTGGCTGAGAAGCCAATTTAAAGGAGAAGAGCTCTGCACGAGCTCCACGTTGCTCTGGCTGTGTTGTCACAAGACTTATGCACCTTTATTAAACGTAGCTGACGGAGGTCCACCTGTTCTTTGCCATGGCTATAGGGCCAAACACCGGCCAAATCAGCATCCATGACATCTGAGTCATTGCAATTAAAAAATTAGTGCAAGGAGTCTAACGTAAAAGGTGCTATCCAGAGGGATACAGCGAAGGTCATGCAGTTGCAGCTATTTGGGACCAAGCCTCTCGGCTTCTTCTCTGCAGCACTGAGACCCACATATGGAAAAACCCAGCCTCCCATTTCTCTCCTCTTCCAGATCTTCCACAAATGAAATATAGCTTTTGTTTTGTACTCTTCTACTTTGTCATAGAATCACTGAATCACAGAATGATACGGGGTTGGAAGGGACCTCCTGGAGATCATCTAGTCCAACCCCCCAGCCAAAGTAGGGCCACACAGAGCAGGTTGCACAGGAATGTGTCCAGAATTCTGTTCACATTGTCATGCGAAGAGGAGCAGAAACTTTTCAGCAAAATCAGAATTTCCTTGGGCCAGAAGGGCATAACAAAGCATATATTCTGTATTTTGCAGACTCGCCTTACCAAAACCAGGTATCTAGCCATATATGTATATATTAATGTTCTGGCATTGTTTTCTCTACAAAATTAGCTGTGAGTTGAACCTGTGCACTGACATGTCACACAGGGTGCTGGAGCACGAGGGAAATATTTTAAAAGTTATTGAGACTAGAATTAGAACATCCCAAACTAAAGACAGAGGCAAACTCTGCCAGGAAAGGTAGCTTTCCCGCCCTGGAGGCACTCTGCCCCACAAGTTAGGCTCTGCTGGTTCAACTCCTGCAGTTATCCAGTAACTGGGTGGGAGGCAGAAGGGAAGGGGATCTCCAAAGAGCCTTGGGCACCTGGGGCTGATCTCTGCATAGGCATGTGTTCCTCATCGGTGTGAACAACACACGCACTACACACAAAAGACTTTTTATAGGCAACCTGGGGTCTTCTGAAAATGTTCAGTTGCATCAACATGTGGTATCCCATACTCTCTTTATTCCTTCCTCACTTATTTTCTTCCTGTGTGTTTATTGAACAAAGCAGCTCCATAAAGAGCTTGGGCTTTTATCTTCTGTGTCAGGGAATCCAGCAATCAGCTTGTAGCAGCCTGGAGTCCACTGTCTCCATCCTTCTGTCCACCAGCGCACGAAAAATACATTCAGGCTCTCCAGGAGCCACGTGAGCTTTCTCCTTACTGTAACTTACATTCAGAAGTCTTTCGTTCACAAGCTTTCCTCTGGAGTCCTTTTCTTAAACACGGATTGCTTGTAATATTCTTGACGTTTATTCATTGCATCTCTAATAACTATTAGTATTCAAGAGGTCATATTAAGAGCCTGGTGGGTTTCCAGCCGCAATTACCCTGCTTTGTTTTACTTACTTGTCAAAGAGCTGGTCTAGGGGGTTATGTTTGTTCTGCTGAAAGAAAGCTTTATGGCATGTTTCAGGGCTGACATTATGACACTAGTAGGCCAGACAATCTGTCGTTGGAAAGAATTTCTGCAAATCCCCAAAGTTTTTCTGCATTTCTATGCTGTCATCTAAAAAGCAGCATCTGCTCTGTAAGGCTGCCAAAAGAAAGTCATATTTTTATTTTTACCAATAAAAGGAAAGGACGAGCCTGTGGTTCAGGCACTGGACGAGCCTTCAGGCAGCCTGGGATTCTCTTCCTGATTCGGCCACGAGCTCCCTGTGTGACTTTGGGCCAGGTACCCAGCTGGGGACATGTACCTTTGCCTTTTTGAAAAGCAAGGAAGTGCCTTCCTTCCACCCTTTGGAGCAATGTCCTTTTCTAGCGTCACTTCTGGCCAGGAGTCATCTTACTTGACGTAGACAAAGAGGGTGAAAATGGTCCAGCATCACAGACGACGCTGGTCTCTGCATCTCTCCCACCCCTCATCTCACCCTGCTCCCTCTGGCTCCTCCACATCTACTGTTACCTGTCCCCAAGCTGTAGCTTTTTTTAATTTTTTATATTTTTTTTTACAATATATGCCTTCCTCCTAAATGAGGTTTTTCCTCTTGGTTTGGCCTTGCCACAGCTCTGAAGACAAACAGCTCACACTAAAAACGTTTCTAAGGGAGGGTTATTTTCATGCCATCTTCGCTAATGGCATCTCTGTTGGAAACTGTCAGTTGAATGCTGTTTGACACTTCCCTGGCTGTCACATGCAGAGGAGAGCCAGAAAACGGGAACCTTCTTTCCAAAGGAGATGAGATTTCAATGGAAGTGTCAGTTTTTAACTTAAGTCTTCTCAAATATTACATTCACAAAAAAGAATTCACCAACAGCTGCACTTCTAAGAGACCAAGGGACTGATTACATCTGTCATGTGGATAATATATTGCCCTTTGAATGATAGGTGTGTACCGGGACTCGCGGCGCGTCTATGGCCAATGAAGTGACTTCAAAGGTGGTGGTGGTGGTGGGTGGCGGTGGTGGTGGTGGTGTTGGGCTGGGCTGGGGGGCTGCGCTAACCTCAGGTGTTTTCAATAAATCTCGTGTGCTTCACACAACCCTGCCTTAAAGCCCTTTGACAGCGCCAGTGTTTTAACACCTATTTCCCATTACGCAACGGCCACTATTTGTAAACACGTTGAGAAGATGGTATAAGCGAGCTGCATTCATATTTTAAACAGAAAGCGCAGCACTTCAAATGCAAATAGGAGACATCCTGTCTACAAGGACGTTTCGCCAATTGCTTGATGCATGTGGTTTTCAAAGATGGTTGACTCCTGTCCAAAAGACACAGATGGGATGACTTAGACACAAACAGCTTTTAATTTACCACTTATGTTGCGTCTTTACTTTACCTGCTGCTATTAGAGCAGTAAGGGTGCAAACGCAGACCTAGAAAGAGCGTTCCTGGTTAGAGCCCCTGATTAGACACGTGGAGAAAACTGCCCTTGAAATGGCCCTTCTGCACTGAAACACCACGGTCCCCCGAGTCAAAAAAAGCCCTCCGAAATCAAACAGAGTCGAGCAGGTCCCCTGTGCAATGGGCAATTCCTCGTCTAATTTAAAACACAGTTCAAAATCTTCAATATTTTAGCGTCTAGGGACGGAGCTGTAGCCGAAATACTCTGCAGGATGCAGCGGGATATCCTCCTCCTGCTTTATTCCCTCAAATCAGTGGCGCAGCTCTCTTGCAAAACGTATTAAGGAACACGGTGAAGTTTCACACCATTTAAGTACTAAGGCAGATGGGTAATTCATCCTCAAGATATCCAGATACTTTGAGGGGTGATCCAAAATCTGCTCAGCTCCACAGAAAGGAGACTCACAGAAACCTCCATGAGCTCAGCAGGCATCTACCGGAAAGGGCAAAGAAAAAGCCAGTTTATTCAGTTGTACTAAAACAGACAAAATAGATAAAAATAAAAAGTATGAGTGACCAGTCCACGTGTCTACAAGGGGCATAAGTTTCCATCGACCTCGGTGCCTCAGGGACATGAAATAATTGTGATTCTTATGTGCCAAAAAAGCCCTGTGTAAATATTGCTCATTGCTAAACAAAACAAAAGGTTGTTTGACCAAATCAGATGTGACAAAACAAAAAGAACACCACAAGGAAGTAAACATGTGAAGTCCACATTTTCTGAGGGACTCTGAATAATGCTCTAAATTAATATTTTGGAGCTTGGTTTTGTGCAGGTGCTAGGAAGTTTTAGACTCAGAATGCCTGGAATATTTTCTCCACTACGGGGAAATTAATAAATACTCATACGCTTGAGTCTTTTGTGCCAATACTAACCATTAAGTTTTGGCTTCAAGCCACGACTGTCTACTTTGCAGTGGATTCTGCCACCAAGGGAAAGGTCATTACGGGCCTGTACTTTCTTCTCGTTGGTGTGTTCCAAAATAATTAACAGAAGTTGTTCAGCAGATGGTTCCCTTTCTGTCAGCAAGTACCTACAGTTTAATGGGCTATGCTGGATTCCTCACCGTGAGTGGGTGAGGCTGGAAGGAAAATTAAAATGTATGATCTTTGATCCACCCACTTGTAATTAGTTCTTAGGGTTTTACATAATAGAAAATATAAAGGAGGTGGGAGAGGGGAAATGAAATCATTATAAACCAAGAGATCCTCAGCAGCCATGCAAAGCTGTGATTACGTTATCCAACGACATCTCATCGCTGCACAGGCATGGAGTTGTAATTGTTTCAGCTGGGGATTTGAAGATTTACTAATTGTATGTTTTTCAGTGTCCTAGTCTGGAGATTCGGCAGGAAACCACAATAAAAATAGGACATGACTGTGTTTGTAAACTGAAAACGATGATCCCTTCGTGCCCTTGCAGCAGCCAGAGGCCCAAGCAACAGAAGATGAGCAAGCAGCCAAGCTCTTTGCTGCAACGGGGGAGAAAAAGCACCCTTGCCCCAGGAGTTTACATTGTCAGCAAACACAGACTGGTCAGGAACTGGGGTTGCTAACTTCATTTACAAAAGGAAAACCAAAACTCACATCAAGAATTTAAAGGCTGTCTCTCCAAAAAGCCTGGAAGGGTTTCCATTCCATTAAAAGCACTGGGGTTTAGGCAGCTGCAAACTTTCGCCTCCCTCCAGCCCCAACGGCATCAGGCTCACCTGAGCTCAGCTGTGAGGTCCAGAGCCCTCTGCTTCAACGAGGAGAGGGTCTGAGTCACCCCGCAGAGACTGTGCCTCTCCATCACCTCTGGCTGCAGAAGGAAGCCTCTGTAGAAGACATCACACGGACAGAAACACTCTGGTTTCCATGGAAAGATAATAAAAATTAGCCCATCCTAATTATTATTGTTGGCATTTCTTCTATTCTTAGCTCCACTGTCACAGGGCTTAGGAGCGTTCAATGTGACAGACCATTGCCCAACTTCTGTGCATTTTTTCCTAACCCTGTTGCAAAAGAGACTTTAAAGGAGGTTTTTCAGGAGGTCTATGAGGTACCTATGTGCAGGGGTTTGGTTGCATCCTCCAAGCATGAGAGAGAGCACAAAATCCAGCACACACACCATGAAGGTGAACATCAGGGACCTGTGCAAAGGTTCTTGATACTGGTTGGGAATCACAGAATTATAGAATGGTTTAGGTTGGAAGGGATCTTGCAGATCATCTTGTCCCAACCCCATGCCATGGGCAGGAACACCTCCCATTAGACCAGGTTGCTCAAAACCCCATCCAGCCTGGTTTTGAACACTTCCAAGAAGTGACAAGTGGCATGAAGGTAGGACAAGGAAGAAAATCACAATTTAGATGAGGAGCCATCTAGGAAGTGCACTGGTGGTGTGACATGGTGAAAGCCACATGCTGGGACAGTTACCTTTGCAGGAGCTTTCTAGACATGTAGCAGGGGTTGCAATAGCTGCAGACAACATTACAGTAACATCGAGACAGGAAAAGCTTGAACGAAGTTGTAGCTCCACTGATGGACAGAAAGCACCAGTAGGTGTTAGCTGTAGGTATGAGAGCAGCTTATAGGTACAGAGGCTCACAGAATCACAGAATCACAGAATCTTCTAGGTTGGAAGGGACCTTAAAGATCATCTTGTCCAACTGTCAACCTAACTGACAA
>JAOQGH010000040.1:3474335-3512388 GCA_025769975.1 Gallinago jamesoni
CTCTACACCCTCCTCTCAGGTAGTTGTAGAGAGCAATAAGGTCTCCCCTCAGCCTCCTCTTCTCCAGGCTGAATAACAAATTACAGCTGTAATTTGTTCAGAGCTGTAATGTGAGGAGAAAGCTCTACATGAAGAGAGGAGGTGAGAAGCACTGCTCCAGGGCGAGACACAGAGCTGGGAGAGGACAGGGGCATGAGACACGACCATGGGGAATGTTGCAAGAGGAGGCTGTGTTGACTGTGATGATGGTGGGCTCAGAGTGGAGTTTTTAGAGGATTTGACAAGCCCAGTCTGTGGCCAAGCCTCAGGATTGGCTGCTGCTGATGGACAGTGAATAAGACAAGGAGCAAGCCATGCTGAAAAGGTTGTGTTCTTTATGAAGGTGTGAGTCTCTTCACACTGGCTGCAAAGACTTCGTAGCTACTCGAACGCTGGTAATGGGACTGGGGATTGCAGAGAACCAAGGAAATCTAGAGGGACATTTGGGATCTTTGCGCTGAGGATGTAGTTAACTAATGAGCATGTCTTTGACATTGTCCTCTGTAGCTACAATTTGAAGACAATACTCTTCTTTTGTTTCTGGGAGAAAAAAAAATATCCCTTAGGGAGTTGTGGCATTGCTAAAAAAATACAAAAAATAAAAAGGCTTTTTACTGAAAAAGTAAAACTAATTTAACACTTGCGATGGCGCGTTCAGAAAAGAGGACGTTGGGAACAGTGCTGAGGGTGCTGAGCTTACTGAAGCTGCAGAAATAAGCACAGGACTTCATTCAGTATAAAAGGAAGAGGCGGTAACACATGTGTATGTGTCATGGAGCTGAGAGCCCCACATAAAACATCAGCCCGGGGCAGACAAGACAGGCAAATCAAAGCAACTCTGGTAATAGGGCTTGGAAAAATCTGAGTAAAAGCCTTTTTTGGACAAAGTGCTGTCTACAAGAAGCACTGCAAGCAAAGAGGCGGTCATGTACTTGATCCTGAGCATGTCCTGGGCTCTCCAAACTCACAAGGAGCTCTTGCCTCTATTGCTTTCTCCTCCGAATGCACACGAGCTGTTTCTTCTCAAAATCAGCTCACTCTTCAGTCACTAATAGCGTGACTGGTCTTCCAGCAGTGTCTCTTGCTATGCATTAACCCAGACCCTCCGATTCTCAGGCCACAAACCTCTGTGGCTGAAGATAAGAGCCATTAGCTTCTATATGGAGTCAAAGCCACTAGAGGGAGTCGATGTGTTTGTGTGGTTCTTGCATCCATTCATCTCCTCTTTCTCACTCTTCCCCTCTGAAGAGAACAGGAACAGAAAGGGAGGAAAACACTTGGGGAAATTGTTCAGCTCCCATGGTGTACACCACAGTAGCTCCACTGACTTCAGTGTTTCCAGTGAGTGGGATTGCTCTGGGTTTCAGTGGTGTAACTCAGCAGAAAATGGTGTCTTGGAGCCCCCAGGAACGTTTATGTATGGCACAAAATCCTCCAGGAGAAGCAAGGGAAAAATGAGAGTCCAAAAAAAGGTTGGATGGTGGAGGTGGTGGAAGGAGTATGCATAAGCTACAGGGAAAGGCTGGAGGAAGCGTGTTGGTTTGGTTTAGAGAGGAGAAGGCTGCAGTAAGGGACAAAGCAATGGACTTGCTGTAAAGAAAAGGCATTTTTAAAATCATCAGACCTCGCTTGTTCTCCATGGCCAGTGTGGGAGGGTGGGCTGACGGTTCATGCCTTCCATCTCAGGATCAGAAAGACTCACCCTTACATCACTGCAGAAAACTGAGGTACAAAACCTCTTGAGATCCCCCAGCCCTGCACTTCCACGAGAGTACTTCCAAAGGCAAGGAGGCATTTAGCAAAGGTGGGGGCATGTAGTTGTCTACGATCATCCCTACAGCCAGCCCTTCAGTGCTCCCTTTTGGAATGAGCACTGTGATTAACACCTTTGGGACTGACATGTCTTCCAGAAGGGAAACTTGGCTGCTCTTCTTTGAGCTAAGCAGCCACGACTCTGTAAAAGGGATTTTAAAAGCTTAAGTTTTGCAGGCTCAAGCAAGACCAGTGGGAACTCTGAGACAGAGGGAACCCTTCCTATAGTCCAGCCTAGACTATCAGCACACCCTGTGTCCTCTGCGGGTTGTCTACAATGGAGGATTGTGAAAAGGTGGTAGCTGAAGGTTTCATTTATGAGCACCCAAGTAAGGGTCTGGAAGCAGGACTGTGCCTTTCCTTACTGTAAATATTAATTAATCTAATTGCTTTCTTTTTGCGAAGGGAATTCAAGCCATTCAGGGAAGAGATGTCAGGAATGTCCTTGTGACAAATGGGGTTTTCATCAGAAAAGGGCAAGTCCAAACTGAATTTCCTTGAGGAATGTACCAGTTTCTACCATTTTTTTTTTCTTAATAAAAGTTGCTTGAGTCTAGCTCAATATTTCTCATGAGTTACAGGTTGTCCTGAAGAGCCCTTCAGACTCAAGGAAATGCTCTTTGCCTGACATCTGGGGGAACATCTACTGCTCCCCTTGTCAAGGCTCAGCTGATGTGCAGCAATTCACAGTTATCTAAATGTGCATCTAAGCTCCTCCCAAAAAACTGTAAGTCCCCTTGCAAGTCACACCTTAAGTCCCTTTTTTAGACACACCGTAATAAAAATGAATGAAATACAACCATTAGAAGCAGAATTAGTAAAAAAGAAGAAGAGGAAATTGCAATAAACTTTTTTCTTTTTTTTTTTCACTCAAATTAAACATTCTGTCAAAACTAAGTGTCACAGACACTTCAACACCACAGAAGCATCATCCCTCTGTTCCCACCAGTGGCCTTGCTCTGTAAGCATGCTGTGGTTGGACTAAAATATTTGATTTGAAGTGATACAGGACCTACCACACTGAGCTCTCCAGCCATAAATGGTCATTCTAGTTTTAACACAAATAGGTAAACCTGAAATGCAAATTCACCGACCTTCCTCAGTGGGATCTGTCCTTCTGGTTTGCTTAAGGAGATTATACTTTTTTTTTTGAGAGCCCTTTCCACAGCTTTATCTTTCTATCTGAAAGCTTCCGCGTTTGCCTGGATGCTGGCACGACAGAGTGACTGCACTCAAAGTTCCCCAAATAAAGTACTGACAAATTTATTGTCTGCAATAATATTTTCCTACCTCCGTGAGGTGGGTTGATCCTATTCCACTTTCCCCTTAGTAAAAAACAACACTGACGGCAGTAATTTATGTTTTGGTCAAGGCCAAGGGGACTAATTAGAGCGTATTAAGCTGAACCTTGCCGGCAGTTCCCGCTCTTCTCCCTGCTACAGATCCCACATGCCATACTCATCCTCCCGTCGATGGTCATGAATGGCTGTTCACAGGCTGGAAAGAGCATTTTGTTAACAGATATTTGTGCAGTTCCTTAGTAGGAACTTCCACTGTTTCCAGGATTCTTTAATCATTTCCCTAACAACCACGGATAACAAACGTGACCTTCTCATGAAAAATGGGGCTAGGTCTATAAACATGTTATTAAGAATAAATGAAGCTTTTATTAGAAGGGGTTAGTTGGGGGTCTTTGCTAGGCAGTTAGCCCCTGGAAACTTGTATGTAAATAGAAAACAATTAAAACCGGAGCCCCAAAGGATACTGCACTCAGGCAGGGAGGCTGTAATTAGGTTTCTGCTGCCGTTAATTGCTTCTAAAGTGAGTGATCATAAATTACTAACGTGTTCAGAATCCTCCCAGAGCATGGTCTGAAAAGCCTTCTTCTCTGAGCTGGCTTGGGAAAGGAGGAGAGGGAGAAAGGGGGAAAGGAATGGGAGGAGGAGGAGAGGAGAGGAGAGGAGAGGAGAGGAGAGGAGAGGAGAGGAGAGGAGAGGAGAGGAGAGGAGAGGAGAGGAGAAGGAAGAGTTTTTTCCTTCCTTCTCTTTCCTTCTCTTCCACGTGTATGAGCCAGGCCTCTAAATTAATGTTGGAATGAGAGGCTTAGGCTAAACCAAACCCCAGTGTTGCTTTTTATTTTTTTCTTTAAATACACACACACGCACACACACATGCATGCATAGTTAGTTAAATGACGAAAATGTATTTCCAAACATCATATCTAATTTCATTAGCTACTGTTGCTTTCTTGGAATCCGCTTATAGCACATGAAGATAAACATTCTCCAAGTGATAAGGGTGTGTTTATAAACTTTGTTTGGGATGAAAGAAGCCCTAGCTGGTGTGTTTTTATAGTAGGGTTAATGGTGCTTTACTAATCCTTTGCCTGTGACCAAGAAGCACAGACATCTTGACTTTCCTGTGAGACGTGGATGCGTTCTCCTCCTTCCCAAGGCCCTCAGCGTGGAGCTGGAAGACAATGCACCACCCCCAGGCTCCGCGAGGGTGAATTGCGAAGCAGCAGCAGCATCGCATTCCTGGGACCTCACCACTAGACACTCAGTGTTCCCGGATGGCAGAATTAATTCAGCACATTGTTATTTTACAGTTTGGCTTTGGTTTTGGGGGCCTTTTCTAATTTTTTTATTGTTTTTTTTTTTAAGAAAAACATCACAGCAAACACTCTGCAGCCTCCTAACTCTCATGCAGGTAAACCACCCGGCACATCCACCCGGGACCTCCAGTGTGTTGTCTGTTGGAGGATTTCAGCCAAATGTGAGACCCGTTGGACAAGGAAGGCTCCAGCCTTGTTTTCGTTGAATCTGCCACTTCACCTACACCCTTCTCCCCGGCTCCCCACCACACACACCAGTCATCGCCCATGGCCACGCAGCTCCTCAGCTTCCTTAGCCACATCCTTTTGGCTGCTCTGACTTCAGCTCCTCGCTGGTAAGCTGAATTGGAGGCTTCCTCCCCCCCACCAGCCCCTCCGCGTGGTGTAAAACCCAACCTTCCCAAAAGGTCAGGGCTTTCTGTTTTTCCAACCTTCTGTTTCGAATTTAAGAGACAATGGCTCGCGGGGAGCCGAGCGGGGGTAATGTGCCGCAGTGCTGAGTCACAGGAGTCCAAGCTGAATTTTCTGTTAACGCTGAAACAGGGCCCTGATTATGATATTATACAGAATTATTGTCCGACCAAAAAATGCTACAATGCTGAGAGAAACGGAACGCTAGTGTCCTTGCACATCCACCACCAGACCACCTAAATGCTGTGGGCTAAGAAAGACTCTGAACATCTGCTTCCATAAGTAACATACTGGTGGTTGTGCTTTTCATAACAGTTGGTGTTGCAAGTCTCTGCGACACCTACCAGCAGTGCTTTCAGACCCCCTCACTGCCCATGCACGTGGAGGACCCCCCTAAACCCCCTCCCCGGCTTGAAGACATAGTTATTGTGGTTGGGCTGCTAGCAGGACTGGGCCAGGAGGAGATACTGGCCCTCACTGGGTCCTTGATTCTTCTACCAGCTCTCCAGCTTAACATCATGTTAGAGTTCGGAAATTTTATTTCTAGGGGAAGCCATGGAAGAAGCCAAGGATACATGGGGATGCCAGAAATGAGAATAATAAAAATTAAAAGCAATCCAAAGGCCTACCTCTGAGGCATTAATGTCCTTCATGAACTGATGATGATGGGAGGACAATTCTGTAGGCATACATTAGTCTAGATTTTCCTCACGCAAGGTGTCCTTCTTCCTCTCAGGCTGCTCTCAGCATCAGGATCCTATGAAAGCACATAGCTGTTGTAGCCCACAGTTCTAACTTGCCTCTCCTTGCTATGAAAAATAGTAGCCCAGACTGCCCCAGCTTTACAAAATGACCCCCAGTCTCGCTATAGGCTGCAGTGAAGCAACCACCACTCTCTGCAGATATCCTCCTTCTCCAGACTCATCTCAACACACAGCTGTTTCTCAGATCGGTGATGGATGGATGGATATACCAGGAGGTGTGATTCTCCCTCCATGATCTGTCAAAAGCTACTACTGAAATACATCTAATGGGAAACACTCAGGAAAAAAGCCAAATAAACATGAGCTGGAGAAAAGCAATGGGCCATCCTTTACCTTCATCAGACCTAGCCCCAACCCTCCCTCTTCCAGCCAGAACCCATACCTACAACGTTAATGCACTCTCTCTAGGTAAGGATTAGGCAGGACCATTTCGGTGCAGTGACATTTCTCAGAGGGGTTGTCTCAGGCCACCTCAGTTGCTAAAGCATCTGGCCTTGCCTAAGAAATGGCTGCCTGGCTATATGCTGCTCTGATTTTCTCTCCAGTCATCAACCAGCTGCGCCCATTTCTCCAAGCTCGTTAAGACTTGTGCTGCAACAACAGAGCATGATGCTTCTAGCAGGGTGCACCAGCAGCAGAGTCCAGACAACGAGGGAGGTCCACCTAGCCATGGGGGAAGAGCAACCACAGGTATCTCTGGCAAATTCAAGCGCTTTGCAGAAATGAAAAGGTTTTCAACCACTTCTGTTACTTTATTTTAGTGACTTCCCTGAGAAAGGTTTGGAGCAAAGCACGGGTTACTGCCCATGGCATCATTTCATAACAAATATCAGCATGGGCTTTTTAATGTGCCACTTGTTGCTGTGCAACCAGAGTCTTTCTCTCTTTCTGGAGGCCTCATCCTCTCTCACCAGCTGGAGGCAATGCATGTTCGTATCGCCACCATAGGCCCCAGAGCATCTAAACCTTTTTGCTTTGGAGCAATGTCCTGCAGGAACACAGCCAGCCCAGAGGAGACTGTGAGAAATTCTGTCCTCTGGAGAGTCCTGTTTATTTTAAGCAAAACAGCTAGTTTACATGCTGGCCTTTTAAGCAAAATACTCTGGTTCATTCTGCCCTGGATTTAGTTATGTAACCAAATCGCTATGTTTTTTAAATAATCTAAATGGAATTTGTAATGCCGCCTCCCAAGGGAAAGGGCCCGATTCTGGTTTTACAGCTAAAGCCTTCATGCAGGTGAGGCTTCATCAACGTCGATGCACTTCTGCTTGAAGACTGCATTACTTATCTCCGCCTTGCACCCAGGACAACCGAGGCATGGACAAATGGAAGTGAATAGCCCCAAGCTACTGAGAAAAATAACGTCAGAGCCAGGACCTGATTGATGCAACACTCCTGAGCCATGGGCTGTCTGTTTACTGGCATCGCCTCCTGCCATGGCAAGGCGTTGGGAACAATCCAAGGGGACTTGAACACTGCAGCCTCTGGCAGTGTGACATTCCCCGGAATGGTAGACTCAACCTCTGACTGAGCCAAGTTACCCTGAGCCTTGGCCCATGTCTTCCTGCCTTCCACATCAGTGCCAGATCTTGTCCCTAAGCTGTGCCACCTGGCAGAAGGTGGCCTGTGGCTTAGAAATGTGACGTGTCTGGTTTAAACCCCATTATGGAAGGTGTGTATCTTGGGGCTGAGACACCCTCGGGAGTGGGGCTTGGACATTGGTGTCAGAAGTGACATCAAACCCAATGGCAGTGGGCAAAAGTTGCCAAATGTGATCCAGTGGGGTAAAAGTGTCTCAATTTGCCCTTTCAAGTTTTCTTTCAAGCTGCACAGTGTATTTCTCCCTGCCCCACACAAGTTCCCTCAGAGCTGGCCAGGTCTTGGAGTGCAGGGATGAGTTCCTTCATAACTTTCCCATGCGGTGCTCAGTTCTGATCTTCATCCTGGAGGGCACTGATCTTAAAAGGACAAACCAACCTTTTTCTCAGAGCCAAAATCAAGAGTTTGGAAGGTTGAAGCATATTTTTGGCAACCTATTTTACAGGCATGTGTATTGTGGGGATATAGCACTTCAGGGCATGCTCTAGTGTCTGAGATTGTTGGGTGTGGTGATTGTTGTGGTGATGGAGTGTTAGTTTTTTTTGTTGTGGTGTTTTTTAATGGTTGGACTTGACGATCTTAAAGGTCCTTTACAACCATGAAGATTCTGTGATTCTGTGATTATAATCTACAGCATTTGTGTTAATTCACCCCTGGTAACTCAGTATGGGTGGACTGCACCCATGTATCCATTTGGGGGCCTGTGTCTTTGGCTCTTACCTTGGGGCTGATACACAGAGGTGGCTGTGAGTCCTCTTCAGGTTCTATCTACTGAAGTCACTCTTTTGACCAAAGGTCATTATTTTTGCTTACTACAGGAGACCAATATCATATTGTCTGCATCTGTTCTTTTTTTTCCAGCCCAGACCAAGGTCTGCTGTCACTTACAGTTGCCACTGTCTGGGTAAACCAGAACACAGAATTTCTGGAAAACTTGCTTTTGTGAGATTTCCAACCCAAATTAATGAGTTGTGGAGAAACACAGCCTTTGATGTATGTACAAATGGCATGAAGCTCTCAGCCTTCTTGAACTCAAAGACTCCTAATCCTCAATCCCTTCCCTGCAATTAGAGCAAGGGCAGTTGGTGCTCTCCACACACCATATGACCAGTAATGCCGTGTTTTGGCTTGGAAGCATCTATGCTAGCAAGGAGCTGCCGTGTAAGGAGTCCAGCCTAAGCCGTGTGTGGTTAGCAGCAGCTCTGAACTTTTGCAGTGCCTATTTATACAATTTGGACTGACTTTGAATTCTACAGCTTAATTTCTTTTCTGCCACAGTACCGTGCAAAGGAGTGAAGCCCCAATCTTGTAACCAATCCTTACACTGTCAGCGCAGGATCCAAAGCTAAATTTCTTATAGATATGTATGAGTCCTGACATGGCAGATGGCTCTATCCTGTATTGAATTATGGAGCATATTGTAACATACATAGTTGCTTGATAGACCTTAATTATACCACAGGAGGGAGCTTGTATGGTTTATCCTGAAAGTATGCTCCTAACCAACTTCCAGCCTCCAAAATTTATCAAACATCTATTAATATCACCGTAGAAGTTGATTATTTTAGGTGACTTGCATACAAAGAGGAAATAAATATAAAATCTTGGGTAGAAATATTGCCAAGATGGTTTTGAAGCCCTCCATTCTTCTCCAGTATGTACTTCTTTATTTATAATAGCACTGAACATGAATGTTGTGGTTCAGTTCCTCTTGGAGGGCACGATGGGGTTCCTCTATCTCTTTGCCCAGGAGCCAGGATGGCATTCATCTCAGCAGGATGAACCCTACTGCAAACCCTCCCTCTCAACCCTCTCTCTTCACCCTCCATCCAGGGACACAAGGTAGTTGGCAGGTAAAAGTGGGGGTGTCCTCACCAATGGTCACCTTGGTCTTCCTCTTTCCATGCCCTAAGCACAAAGGAAGGTTCTTAGCTTCCAGCCCCACCACGGTAGCAGAGGACTCAGGAAACAGAGGAATTGGGGTGGCCCGTACTGAGCCTGGCCCTGTCAGAGACTTGTCATCTCCTGTCCCCCTCAGGGTAAGCTCACCACCCGGGCCCATGCTTCCCTCGCCTTGCTTGGCCATGTTCCTCAAGGCCCGTGTGCTTTGGCTGCCACTCTCCGAGCTCTCTGGTTCTCAACCCCGGAGTTATTTCAGGCAGTGCTGCATGGTTTCCCTTCCAAGGGCTTATGAAATGCTCTTCTGGGACTCTTCACCTGACTCATTGTTTCCTCTGCCACCCCATGCCGGGAAGCACCGCCGTGCCGATGACTTCTTTGGGAAGCTCCTGAGGAGAAGAGAGCACGAGTAGCCAAGCAGAGCCTTTAACACATGGGTTTCTCTCCCCAGGCTTAGAAGAGTGGGGTTGGGGTTTTTTTTGGGTTGGGTTTTTTTTTTTTTTTCCTTTTCTTTTCGGCATTCCCTCTGCTTTAGCTCCTTCCGGCTTTGAAGAGATTTGCTTTCACTTAGCTGACACCCAAACTCACACTTTGGCCATCTCGCGGGCCAGACTGAAGTGCCACAATACGGGACTGCTCCCTCCTTAGCAGGACACGCCAAATTGCTAAATGCCGTATAACCACACCCATCATCAAAGGCCCATGCGCTCCCATTTCATCCGCTCAATTACAAACCACAGAAAATGACTTTGTTTTAGTCAATGGCAAACAGCCTGACATGGAAGCCACCCACCTTCAAAGCCCTTTTGTTTGTTTGTTTGTTCGCTATCTTACTCGGGCTGGCTTTTCCCGCCACTTTCTCGCTCCTTCTGCCAGAGCAGCCACTTATAAATGCGGGCACGCTTTCCATTTCATCTATTTTATTATTTTTTTTTCCCCTGAAATCGTAATTTCTGCCTCATGATTTTCAGTTGGAAGCAAGGAAAGGGCAGTCTTGGTGCAGACAGAATTAACTCTTTTTCTTCTTCACTGGCGGTCTGCATTTTTTCCCCTGCCCATTTTTTTTTTTATTTTGATACACTTTTTTTCCCCTGAAACTCTCAAACAAATTATTTCTCAGCCTTGAGGACGCTGATTTCAGAGTATGAATGAGTATGGTCCCAAATCTAGAAACCTTTTTCTGTCTAACATATTTTTCTTCCTTCTCAATTGCTCCTCTGCTCATAAATCACAGTACCTCTGATAAAGAGAACAAATTATTCTGCTGAGAATCAGAGAGGGACCCATCTATATGTTAATAAACACAGGCGGCACATGGACTTCTTATGACCTCTATCTACTCTTTTTTCGTCCGACTTCTTACAGAAACAAGGCCCTGTTTGATGAGATTATATGTCCATCTGCCCATCACTCCTCACCAATTACTGTGGAATTCCCTGGCCGTTTTTGGTTGGCCTTGATGAAGTCTTCAAGATGTTAAGTTCCTACAAGGTCAGCAAAAAAATAAAAGGGTGGCCAGAAAGAAAAGTTGAAGCAGGAGATCAACTCTTATGAAACATCATCAAATCCACATGGGTCCTCACATTCAAATCACAAACCCATAGGAAACCAAGATTTATTAATCCCATCGCTGGTGGAACAGCTCAGACTTTCTTTCCGTTTCTGTTTTTGTTTGTTTGTTTGCTTGCTTGTTTGTACATTTGCTAGAACAAATAACTCACTCTGGTGGAGCACTACAAACTTCACAGATCCAACCCAAACACAGTTCTGGCTACAAACGCTCAGGAATTTTGGAGTCTTCCATCCAGACCCACATCCAAACCAAGCCAGCTGAGACCCATAAGGAGCAACACGGGCAAGGACCAACTTGTCTGAGTCTGTTCTGACTTTTGGTGTCCCTGCTCTGTGGAGAGCCTGGATACACCCCAGTCTTGCTTTTCTGGTAGATGGTGCAGATCCAACAGTACAACACAGGTGAGGCCGTGCTTGGCATATTGTGTTCAGTTTTGGGCATCCCCTCAGTTCATGAGGGATATTGAGAAACTGGGAGGGCTACCAGCATGGTTTTATCAGGGCTTCTTCTCAGCAGGGCAGACATTATAACAAGAGGCTTGAAGCTCAAAGGGTTCAGATTCAACATTAAGAGAACTGCCTTCATTAGAAGCTGGTGCAGCACTGGAACAGATCACCTGGAATGTGGTGGCAATCTCCATCCTTGGAGGTTTTCAAGGCTCAGCTAAAGTCATGGGTGATCTGATCCCATTCCATACAGAACCAACAGACCTCCAGAGATCCCTTCTCAGCAATATTTCTGTGATTCTGGGAATGTACTTGATTTGGTTTCCTTTTTCATATCACTTTGCCTTCAAAGAGGGGGAAAAAGTTTGGCTGAATTGGCTCAGTAAAACCTCCACCTCCATCTGTAAATGCTGTTATTCTGTGACTGGATATTTCAGGTCACAAAATACCTGTTTCTTGGATAAAGAAGACACCAGAGGCCAATCTTCTGCTTGCCCTTTCTTGGCACAATAGACAAAAATATCACTGGGCTTTTTCTATCATCTTCCGTGTGTGTTTTCACAGCTGCATTTATAAGTGTATATTCAGAGATCACAGTATCCCAACTTGCAGTAATCAAGAGCTGGGTGCATCACCTGTGCTAACTCTCAAGATCTTTTATTTCAAGAGAAAGAAGAGGGCTGGTGTGGCTCCTGCTACCTGCCCTGTCAGAGGCTAGTCCTTAGCGCTGAATTTAAAGAGGTAGGAAAGGCCCAAAATCACCTCTCAGAATAACATTTTCAGCTCATCAGTCTAACTTTTCACACACCAACGACTGTCCTCTCGCTAACGCATGAGACCATGCTTAGCAGAAATCTTTGTGCTTAATATCAACGAAACCTTGGAAAGCACAAACGGTCACAAGCAAAATACCCCACAGCTCCCATGAAGACTGAGTTTCCCTTTCCCTTTAGTATGACACCAAACCTACCTAGGAGCGTGGAAACTGTGGATACCCCACAAAGCACATCTACGTCCACCAGTGCCTGATCTCGGGCAGGTCCCTAGATCCATTTTGGAAAAGTCTTCCCACATTGACAGCTCAAGGCAACAGCATAGATGTTGTATGATCTGTATGATCTGCAAATGCAGATCTCTGGTCCATACATGGGCACAGAGGTCTTCAGTTCTGATGAATAATCACCATATTTTTCTCTTTTACCTAACAAAATAGACAGATAGCCCGTGCAAGAACCTACTCTGCATGTACTTACGATTTTCAAGGAAGACAGATAAAAAATGTAAAGTTAGAAGGGACTACACACTCTCAGATTCAGAATATAAATTTCATTTAAAGTCAGTTTGTGATTGTTAAAGACTCAGATTCATTAACTAGCTTGTTTGAATATTGTCATGAAAATCTAAGCTTTATTGAGTGCTAAAAGCCTTAAAAAAGATGGAAACATATGAAAATAAAAGGATAAATTCCCTGCCACAACCACCATTCCAAGTGCAAAAGAGAACCAAACCATAACAATGGGCTCATTACAAATGCTCCATCATTTTGTAATAACCAAGCACTTAAAATGTTCTTGGTAGCTGCTCTGAGGATGCCATTTTTTTCATTATGAGTTGAATTTAGTACATAATTTATAGCTGGCAGGACAGGGATAATCCTGCAGTGTGAATGCGCTGCGAGACTGCTGTAATTACACCAGGGCTGTGGTTATGGGCTTTGTGGAACTGATACTTCTTTTTAATTGTGGAGATGATAAGATCAAATCCAACACCGTGTATCGCGGTGACAGGTTTGTGCCTGTAACCCTAGCTGCCAGCTGCCTTCCTGATCATCTGCTTTCTCTCCAGGAGGCTACAGGTGACAGGACATTTGCAGAAATGAGGACTGCAAGGCTCAAAGTCCACCTCTTAGGGCAGTCTGTTGGAAATCCAGACACCCATGGGATGTGTCTCTCAATATCAGGAATTACTATGCAAGACAAGCAGTTTTGTAGCGGAGATGGTCTGGGAGCAGGGGACTTCTCAACATGGATGCAACACCACGGCCCATCGGTGGGACCCACCAAGTCCATCCACCACCCACTCACCTACCACATCCCATGTCCATGGTCACAGAGCAACTCCCGGGGCACAGCAGAGTGATTCGCCAGAAATCCACCTTTTTTTGCCCAGTCTTGTGCCCCCCACGCCATCAGCCAGTTAGAGCTCGGCCTCCTTGGAAACAAAAATACAGCACAAGCAATTGAAATGAATGGGCAGATGGGATAAAACCAAGCAAAACATCCTGATGTTTCTTCTCCATCACTTCTGGTTTGTGCTCCAGTTTGTCCATTAAGTCACTAAAACACTTTGATGTGAGAATTTTATATTGGTGATGGCTTTGTATCAGCCAAGTCACTAGACAATAATCCCTTGCTGTCGATGTTAATTGACTTTGTCATGTTCTTAAGACAAAGGAAAAAAAAAAACACCCTAAAATATTTCTCTACCAAAAATAACTTTAGAAAATAAATATTTTGGCCCCATCTTGCAAAAAGTCAGTGTGACATTTAAAGGGAGCTAAGAAAAGGAGTCTTTCCTGCCTTAGGAAGAAACTTAGCTTAACTTGGGTCCTGTTAACTTCGTCATACTATTACTTGGGCACTGTTTGGTATTAGTCACTAGCTGCTCCCTCTCAGCTTTATCCAATTTAATTTCAAATATAGTGCAAACAGATGCCTTTATGTTTCATTTTTAAATCATTTATTGTTCTACATGTAGCAAAGAAGCTTAAAAAAGAATGCAAAAGAATTGCCAGAAAGGTCTTTGGCTTTTTTTTTTTTTTTTTAAAGATATATATATATAATTGCAGTTGTGGTTACTGTGGTTTCTTTTGGGTGGATCAGAAAAAAATCAAGTCTTCCTTCCTCGGGGATATAAGGGGAAAAAAAAAAAAAAAAAAGAAGGGATGGAGAGGGAAAACTCATTCCCATGTCTAGTGCTTTTTATCAGTAATGGAATGAAGCAATCAGGTTTAAGGGCTTGTCTAGACAGAGGACTCTGGCACTGCTGTAGCTCCCGCAGTGTGGTGAAGCCTGTGCAAGTCCCAAACGCTGCTCACAGCAGTAGAAGAAGAAGCCTCAGGGATGCAAAGCCACCACGCAAAGTCAGGGGGCTCCATGCCCTGCAAAATCCCAGCTCAGGCAAGGCCATGCAGCTTGTTTGTACAGGGGGCAGCCAAGCAAAATTTGAGAAATTGCCTTTTTTCTTTTTTTTTTTTTTAAATTTATCAAAGTGCCCCAAAGCAGCATTACCAGCACGGCAGAACTTTTGATCAATTAAAGTATTTTAACAACTGCTTCTTTTGGAGGGGACAGGGTTGTAAATGAAGAAGCATGAAAAATTGCTGAGCCCAGCCAATAAGTCCAGTCTTTAAAAGAGGCTTATTTTAATTAAAAACATAATGACCGAACAAACGAGCAAAATCTTCTTTGAAAAGTTTTCTAACTGAGACCCGTAATAACAGAGCAACACCTCGGTTTTACACCACTCTGTTTGTCAACAGGATTTAAAGCCCATGGTGGGTCATTATCCCCATTCTATTGGCAGGGACCCTGTGTGACTTCCCGAAGGCCTCACGACGCTTCATGGCAGCAGCAGAGCGAGCAAGCACGTCGCTTGAGCTCGGCCCCACATCCAGCCCATCTGACGGTGCTACCTATCACTTGCATGTCCCTGACATGTCCGTCAAGCCCGGCTGGGTCAATTTTGCCACCTGCTTTTTTGTAGAAATGGAGGGAGGCTTCCTTCATCTATCATCTCCCGCGATGTCCATCCATCCATCTATCATGTCCCCTTTGGCGGCTGTGGTAGGATACTCGGGAACATTGGAAGGCTTGTATAGGACTATTCCATTTACATAAATAGTCCAGGAGATGGCCAGAGCCTGGTTTTTCCATAAACCTGACATAACAGGGGCCAAATCCTGCTCTCAGCATCCCTTGCTTGACTCTGAGAGAGCTTCCCAAGCCAGTGACTGAGACTGGAGCAAGCGGGGTCCTGAGGCAAAGAGCTAAATTGTGTTCACTATGTCCAGTTTTGGGCCCCTCACAATGAGAAAGCCATTGAGGGGTTGGAATGTGTCCAGAGAAGGGCAACAGAGCTGGTGAGGGGTCTGGAGCACAAGTCTTGTGAGGAGAGGCTGAGGGAGCTGGGGGCGTTCAGCCTGGAGAAAAGGAGGCTGAGGGGAGACCTTCTCGCTCCCTGAAAGGAGGGGCTAGCCAGGGAGGATCTTCTCCAAAGGAGCAAGTGACAGGACAAGAGGAAGTGGCTTCAAGCTGCACCAGTGGAGGTTCAGATTGGATATTATGAAAAATTTCTTCACCAAAAGGGTTTGGTAGAGGCTGTCCAGGGAAATGGTGGAGTCACCATCCCTGGAGGTATTTAAAAGCCGGGTAGACATGATGCTGAGGGACATGGTTTATTGGTGGGTTTTGTCAGTGTTGGGTTGATGGTTAGACTTGATGATCTTAAAGGTCGCATCCAACCCAGACAATTCTATAATTCTATGTAGGAAGGATTGGGATGCCAGGCTCCCAGGTCCTGCACTAGGTTAGGGGAGCTACTATGAACCTCCAGCCCTCTCCTGTGAGGCTGCAATCTGTTTCTCAACAGGGTGGTGGTTTCAAGTGGTTATGTTCACACACCACATGAGCAATCCTTGAGCATTTGGGAAAGGGCAGCATGACACCAAGTCCTCCCAAAGTCTCCCATGGGACTGTTCCAGTGCGGTATTAAATTAGAGCAGGTAAAGTCCAGTAGCCCCATAAATCACTTAACCCCATCAAAAGATTTCAAGGTTTATCAGCCAGGCCTGGTGGAAGTCAGGGGAGAAACCAGATGCAGCTCAGATCAGCCCTCCCTTTCGCTGCCTTTAATAGGAGAAAGAACATCCCTCTTCAAAAAACACATAGAAACCCCCACTTAAAGTCAGAGGGGATATCATGCAAGTACAGACAGCAAAATGTAGGGCCATAGGAAATAGCTGGCCAGCCAGCACTGTCCTGGAAAGGCTAATATTTGCGTAATACTAAAAAGCTTTTTGCCTTTCGGATCCTTCCATGAGAAAAGGCTAAAATATTTGGTGTACACATTTTTCAAAACGAGAACATACCATACATAGTTAAAGTAATGACTAGTGCTCTTAATCCCAGACACAAACTTTTCACTGAAGCTTTTTTTGGGCTGGGTCATGTGATTTATTCGGTTTTCAGTATATCTATATATAAACTACTTTTTTTTTTTTTTACTTTTTTTTTTTTCTTCCTGGTTCATCCTTACCCGTATTCCAAAACCTGCACACTTCATAAGCTATTTTGGTTTACCACATGGCTCGGTACTTGGTGAAAACAAAACTTCAACTTGGCTGTTGGTGGCCATTATCTGCGAGGCAAATCTTCTCGCTCAATTGCCGGGGCTCTAACGAGAGGCTTATTACCCTTTCTGGCTGCCAGATGGCCCTATTACTCAGAGATCTTAAATAGGGGTATCCCAAACCCCCAGAGTGGGAGTTGCTGGTCCCCAGGGACCTCCACCTCCAGCATGGACGCTTCTTTGGATTTTGGTGCCAAAAGCCTTGGTTTTGGGCAAAAGGCCTCAGGGTGAGCCAGAGGAGATCAGGCCTGAGCCCTGTGTAGGTTTTGATCTGCTCTACTGGGCTGCCCATCTTCTGGCCCCAAGGCTTTTATTTGCTGTGAAGAAATTAATACTAAATACATCCTTGAGCCTCACTTGCCCAGTCGGAAAACTACTCTGCTCAGCCACGCACATGACATCATCATAAATTTTAGTTGCAGGAAAATAAAACCAGGATTACCTGCATTTTTAGCACCAGGAGAAGGGAAAAAAAAAAAAAAAAAAAAGGATGAGGCCTCCTTTGGGGCTTCGTTGCTGGGTTTGGCTTCTTTTTTTTTTTTGGCTCTGACCTTCCTTCATGTTTGTTTACAATTGGAGACACCACTCAAGGTGAGGGGAGACTTTGAATGGAGAACAGAAAGACCTTTCAGATGGGAGCACATTAACTGGGGCCCCTCCGAGCTGTCTCTGACAGACTGTGTGTGGTTTTCTCCCACGCGCGGATGTACGTGGAGGACTTGGCAAAACTTCCGCCTGGCCGTGACCTCCACCACTATGCTCAGAGTTGGCCTTAGCCCCAAGACCCCATCTGGGATTGCTCTCCATGGGTCCTGCCTTCCCTCCTGCCAGCTCAAGGACCCCTTGGAAGCACCCCCAGGATCTCCCAGCTCCACGTGGAGGGGGTTGAGGATGCATTTGATGGGACACAATTTGGTGCCCCTTGGTAGGACAGCACTTTCTGCTTGGAGAAAATGGCCCCAATGATCTGCCTGACTTGGTTAAAGTGCATTTTCTCAGGCTTTGGAGAGGCACGTGCACCCGGCCGCCAGCTCCCAGAGCTCGCATGTACTTTCCTGATCCCAGCCCCGTTGTTCTGCCCCCCGCCAAGCCCCTATTGTTTGTGTCCCTTGCTGGTGGCATCGCAAAAGTCTGGCTCAGCCAAACTCCTCCTGAGCAGGGGGGCCCAGGCTGCAGGGTTTGGTGTCTTGGGTTCTTTCCAGGAATGATTCTGAATCGGGGATTTTTAGGGGGCCAACTAGAGGCACCACAGATGGAGCTGATTTGCAAAAAGAAGGGTGTTGGGGTGGAGGGTCAGTAAACCAGGTGCTTTTGGTGACATGGCGAGATGGGAGCCCGAAGACCAAGAATCCAAACTGACATGTTGGTTCTGAAAATTTGCAAAAAAAAAAAAAAAGAAAACCTTCTTTTTTTTTCTTTCACATCTCCAGCAGGTGCTACCTCACTGATCACGGTGTGGGAAGAAGTGGTAAAGAGAAAGAGGACCTCCAGGACAGACACACTACTTCTCAGAGAAGCTCTTGCGTTGGCGAGACCTAAACTACTCTTTAGGTGCTGGGCTGCACTGGGGCCTCATTTTAGGGCAATGCCGTTCCCAGAGCAGGGGGAAACGAGCTGTCACTCAGGACTGTCATCCTGCTGACAAACATCATGGCTTGTGGTGCATCAGAATAGCATGGGAGCACACTCCTTTCCACCGGGAACTGCGCTGGATCAGCGTGCTGCATCCTGTTTGTGTTAAAACGTTGGCATCCTTTTTTTTTTTTTTTTTTTTATAGGGAAGCTGGGAGAACCATGCAGCTGGGGTTTCTATGAAGTGTCACCAATTAAGTCACTTTTCAGCAGGATGATCAGTGCTGCAGCAGACCCGGAGGTTCCCAAGTAAAGCATCTCCAGTTTCCAAGCTGGTCTCCTGGCCAGCAGATGCTGGTCAAAGCAGATGCTAGCCAAAGCACAGCACCTCTCCAACCATCCTGAGATACCTACCTTCTCACATGCCTTTCCCAGGTCCTCGTTGGCATGACGAAGAGACAGCATGCACTTTCTTCCTCTCCAGTGTGTTTTAGGGAGGAAAGGATGAGGAGAGGCACAGACTGTTATAATTACAGCAGCACCACTTGGACCCCATTGTAACATTACTGTTTCCCTGCTGCATAAATGAGAAGGGCAGGATCCTGACCCTGCGATGCTCTCAGGGAATTCTGTTGCTCAGACCATGGGATAGGAAAGGGTCAGATGATGGTGGCTTGGCTGTAGGTCCAGAGGAGAGACTGAGCAGTCCCACACGTGGGGTCAAATGTGCACCCTTGGCATAGCCAGCTCCTGGGACCACTCCAGCATGCACTGAATCCATGGGACAGCTTTCCCCACTGGGAATCCCCACTGATTTCCCTTGGGGAGTGGTTTCCACAACCATGTGGAAATGATGTGGCTATCTATACTTGAACAGGCTGGAGAGCAGGGCAGAGAAGAACCTAATGAGGTTCAACAAGAGCAAATGTAAGGTCCTGCACCTGGGGAGGAAGAACCCCAGGCACCAATATAGGTTAGGGAGGGACCTTCTGGGAAGTGCTACTGAGGAAAAGGATCTGGGAGTCCTGGTAGATAGCACACTTTCCATACACCAGCAATGTGCCCTTGTGGCCAAGAGGGCCAATGGGATCCTGGGCTGCATAGGAAAGAGTGTGGCCAGTAGCTTGAGGGAGGTCATTCTCCCTCTCTACTCTGCACTAGTGAGGCCACAACTGGAATACTGCCTCCAGTTCTGGGCTCCCCAGTTCAAGAGGGACAGGGAACTGCTGGAGAGAGTCCAGCGAAGGGCAACGAAGGTGATTAAGGGATTGGAGCATCTTCCTTACGAGGAAAAGCTCAAAGATCTGGAGCCCTTTAGCCTGGAGAAGAGAAGGCTGAGGGGAGACCTCATCTATGTTTACAAGTTCCTAAATGGTGGGTTGAAGGAGGACGGAGCCAGACTCTTTTCAGTGGTCTCCAGCAACAGGACAAGGGGCAAAGGGCAAAAGCTGGAACACAGGAAGTTCCACTCAAATATGAGGAAGAACTTCTTTAGGTTGAGGGTACCAGAGCCCTGGAACAGGCTGCTGAGAGAGGTCGTGGATTCCCCTTTTCTGGAGATTTTCAAGACCCGCTTGGATGCTATCCTGACAGATGTGCTCTGGGCAACCCTGCTTTAGCTGGGGAGTTGGACTGGATGATCTCTAGAGGTCCCTTCCAACTCTGTCGAATTTGTGAATCCATGAATCTCCAGCCTTGGCCCCTGCAGAAACAGCTCTCCAGGGCTGTAAAAGGGGCACTTTTTGCCCATTCCAGGCAGGGAAAAGAATGGCAATTGGGCTCTTCCCCACCAGCGTCAGCCCCATTGGTCGTTCTTAACCTGGGGCTCCCTCCTCACCTACAAGCCCAGCACAAAGGAGGAGCAGAGAGTGACCCTACACCCAACACCCAAGAAATGGCTCAAAGCATTGCCATGAGGCAAAATACAAAGAGCTGCAGCACTTATCACTGTGACGGCAGCCCAAGGTCAGCCTTCATCCACAGGATCTGATGGGGTCAGAATTAGTCCCTTGGATCTGGAGGTCTCAACCAGCAGAGAGAGGGTCTGGTTTTTGAAGGCCATCTTTCAGAAAAGCTCCTATTCTCCCATGGCTAGAGAGACCTCTTTTAAATAACAGCCCTGCTAAAAGCCCATCCTAGCAGAGGAGAAGTTTTACCTTTTTTACTCATGTTTGCCTACAGCCACAGAGCTCCGAAACCTCAGCCAGCTCAGTAATACTGGCTTGGCTCCTTAATCGTACATAAACCGTTTAAATACACAACAAATAAATAGACACGTTTTGTGTTCCTCCAGCAGGGCTTAGCACCTTTACAAAGGGATTTCTTTGATACTTAAGCAATAATAGATTGGCTTTCATTTTGTTAAGACCTTACTTATATCAACATATCTGTTCAAGTACTACACTTCCTTTTATGAAACCCTGGAATTCTTTCATGTTGAAAACGCTTTTACAGCCAAGTCCTCAGTTGTGCTGGCATTTCTCGTGTCTTGAACTCCAAACTGGCTAACCGCAGTCTCAGAATTCCCAAAGGAAATAATGAAAATTCCTAAAATCCTTGGCAAGGAAACAGTTGAAATTTTAAATTGAGTTAATCGTTTTAGTGAAAATGCTTATAATAAAATAAATATGGGGAGCCGGGGTGAGGAGGGGGAGAAATCTGCTTCAGAAATGAGCGTTAAAGGAAAAAAGAGAAAGGGAGAGAAAATCTTCAAAAGTGAAGCGTTCTCTGCTCCCTTACAGTATTTTGTGTTGGGGATAGCTGCAAACTCTGGCTGAAAGAAGGGCTTTGTTGGGTCTCCTGGTGCTGTGGTGAAAGCAATGCACTTGAGAGCCCACTTAGTGCTTCAAGATCACTCTGGTCCTGAAGGTTTGGCATGAATGATGCCAGGTGTCTTCAGTGGCTGCTCATACGTTTCTGAGGGCAGAGACCACCAGGATGATTTAATTAAACTTCGAACTGAACTAAGCAACTTAGGTCCTTAACGGGCTTTTTTTTTTTTTCTTTGTTAATTAAATCTTAAGGCCTCTAATTATAGCTGTTCAAATATGCCAGGAGAACCCAAACCACCACAATCTTTGCCTCTTCCTTTCTTTTTAGTGAATGCAGTAAGTAGCTACAAGAACCAGATCTCAGCAAATAATTTCTAGAGGACAGGTTATTCATGGACACTTTACCGTATCTTTTCTCCCTACCCTTTTTAGGTGAGGCAGGCCTATGCCAATGTGAAATAACAGCAGTGGGCTTTGAGCAACCTGGTCAAGTGGGAGGTGTCCCTGCTCATGGCAGGGAGGTGTGAACTCGATGATCTTTAATGTCCCTTCCAACCCAAACCGTTGTATCATTTTATGAGTAGTCCCCAAGTATGAGCTGGAAGCTTCACAAGGCACTGCTTTATTATTTGGTCTTTTGTAGCCACCAGATAGCTGACCAGCCCGTGCCACATGGGGACAATCTTTATTTCTGGATGCATCATATGGTCCTTCCCCAAGCCAGGTCACTGTCTGCTGGGAAATCTCCTCTGGCATCCAGATATTCCTGCTGTTGTGCCACATACTGCAGTTGTTGCTCATTGCCATCTGTGGCTTGGAAAGACTCAATGGCAGGGTTCAGAGCAGCACACAAATGTCCTCCATCTCCAAGGGGTTTGTCCGCCTCAACTGAACACCTACCAACACCTTCTATTTGCAAGGAGGTCTGGGAGACTGGTGAATTACAGGATAATCATCTCCAAGTAGAAATCGCACCATAAGGGAAGGTTACAGCCCCTTCCCACTTCTGCAGTGCTGTCTTGTCCTGCAGGAGAGATCTTAAAGGACCATGCCACAGGAATACAGTATTGGCAGCACTTGGTCGAACCAAAGACTCATCTGGGCTGCACCTGTGCCTCCAGCTGTGACCAGTGCTAGAGATGGGGTACAGGAAAGGACTGCAATAACTACACATGGAAATAGCCACAGAGCAGCTACTCTAGAGTTGTGCGTTGTGATGGATCTCAACACTTTTCTCCAGAGAGAAGCATCTTTGTCCTTTTCCAATCTGGCTTCAAAATACGTTGGTATCAACTTTAGTTTTTCTCTCCAGGCCATTGTGAGCAATCAGCATCACAGAAGCCTGTGAGCATCCCTGATGGTGATAACTGCACACAACTGGGTTTTGGCACAGGGCTCACTAACCTGAGGGGCTGAAATAAAATCTGGTGTGATATCGCAGATACCAGGTGTTCTCTTCACCCACTTGCTTGCTCTTCCCCATCTTGCAGAGAAGGAGACAGCATTTCTCTGCATGCCTGAGCCATGTTCCTGCCAGCCAATACCTTAACATCATTCAGGCCTCCATCATCAGAGGTCAGAATCTTGAAACAAATTTTATCCCTGCTCTTTGGCCAAAATATAGGTTTCTACGGTTTTATGTCTCCAGAACACAACAGGCTCCCACTGTGGAGGGCTCACCTCTCAGCTGCAGAAAGACGTCTTTTTCCTGAGATCTCTTCACATGGCCATGCCAGTTTGGTGTGAACTCAGCTGGGGACAATAGACTCAAATCCCACTGACTTCCTTCCACAAAAATCAGGCTTCTGTTCAGGCCCAAGAGCTGCAGCAGGTGGACTTGCCTCCTCCTGTAAGGTCTGTCTTGCATCCACCAAGAGTCACAGAGCAGGAGAGAGGCTGTTGCACTGCACTGATCATGGAACTCCAGAAATATTTATTTAGGAAAATAAGCTTATGTCCCTCAGAAGTGCAGCTCACAATTACCCGTAGGACAGAAGTAATAGCTGGAGAAGGAGTTTGGAGGTTTTCAGCAATAAACAACTCTTTTTAAACTAAAAAAAAAAAAAAAAAAGAGAGAGAGAAAACAGAAAGAAACAGCTCTAAAACTTGTGATGCTAAGGGGAGGTCAGGAAAACAGAGCCAGCAGGGGTAACAAGTCAGATAAGATCATGCCATCAGTGAAAGCACTTGCAGAAGGAAATGGATATTGTTCTAAACCTCAATTAATTTAATCTAGTGCATCACTGAAAACAAATTATGATCTCAGATAAAACAAAACTCTGGTGAAACAAAGAACAAAGCTATCACAGTCATGATTTACAGTTCAAAGATATTTTGTTTATTTCCTCTTCATCAGAGATCTTCGTTTCCCCTAGAGAGCGTATGAATAATTAAAGGTGGTTTCTTATGATGTGTTTGCTATTGCTCAGCGTTGCCAACCCGAGGACTGATATGGGAACAATGGTGAGCTATTAGACTTGCTGGTTGCATGTTGCCTTCTGTAAATAAACCACAAGAATAAATGACTTCCCTGCAGTAATAGCAATCATACTGATTTGTTTAAGTCAGGAATCTAAATAACGGGCATATGAAGACTTGTGTGGTTTGTAAACTCGGGTTGCGTTTGAGGAGCACACAATGAACGAGAGCCAAGCTGTCAAAGCAGCTCTGACTTCTGAGGAAACACCTGCAAGACTGGGGGCAGCTGGTCCCCCCCTACCAGAAAGGTCCAGCTAAGCTCTGTAAGCAGAGATTGAACAAGGACAATAAGGCAGAGCTGTCCTGCCACGAAGAGGAGCATGAGTCATGGGTTACCACATGAAGCACAGAGAGCATGCAAGCCCAGCTTCCTCATCCACGCCACCTGGACACAAGGGCAGGCATGGACTTTGAAAGCCATGCAAGCATCTTCTGTGAGCGGTGGAAAGGGAGAGACCAAGCCTGAGAACAACTCATCAAGCTTAAATCTGCCTCTAAGACTGGAATGAGTTGGATTTCAGAGGTGCCAGTCTTCCCCTCTGGCTCTCAAGTAATTACTTTTACCTTAGATTCAATACCTGCCTTGTGGCCTTCAGTGAAGGTCCAGCTGAGGTCAGGGTACACCTGGCAGTGTGGACAAAAGGTGCATTCAAGCCATATTTAAGATTTTGGGATCCCTTTGACATGCAGACTATAGAGCCAGGAGATACCTGGCCAAGCAAGCCCCATCCTGGAGATGACCTGCTCCACGTGACCTGGGGAAGGGCAGCTGTATACTGATGTATGATCATTTTTTTGACATGTGAGGACGGAGGGAACAAGAGAAATCCCCAGTTGCAAGACATTTCCCTGCACAAAACGGGCTGCCCTTGCGAATGGTTTAACCATGGGAATGAAGGAAAGCAAGAACATTGTCTCCTTATCAGTGGAGACAAAACACGGTATCCAAGGAGGCAATCTGGATTGCAGGGGAGCACTGGCTGGTGCTGGATGCTGGCTGGGGCTCCGTGTCAGGCTGGCTGCAGGAAGCACATAGCCGAGATGATTCAGAAGCAGCATCCCCAGGGACCAGGGAAGGAAAGTGTCTTCATTGTGCCATTCCTAAGACATGCTGGACACCTCACAAAACATGTGGTCAACATCCTGGATGCAGCAAATCCCAAGCGCTGGTGGGGTCCAGCTGAGAAGCACGTGGAGAGCTGCTGACAGGCCAGGACAGCCGTTGCTGGAGGCCAGAGAAGGACAATGGCAGGACACTGAGCATCTCAGGGGCTGCCAGTCCACAGGGGGAGGGCCTGCCTTTGGGTTATTGGTTTGCAGTGTGCCTGGTGTATGAGGGTTTGGGCCCTGCTCCTGGAATGGGGTCCCCAAGGAACGACCACAATTGAAAGGAGAATAATGAAACCTCTGGTCTTAATGCAAGTCACCCACTCTCCCAATGAGGCTCTGTTCCAGGACCCCTGGTTTAACCCAAATTGACACCAACTTGGCGAAAGCCCCCAGCTGCACATTCCTTCCATACAGTTTTACAAGCTGCAAATGCAAAACCACAAACCAAACTGGGAAGAAGGAAAAAAAAAAAAAAAGAAGAAAAAAAAACGGAGCTTGAACCATGCAGGGTCCCCCCATCTGCCCTCCCACCTCAGTTTCTGATCATCATACCCCTGTTGCCTACCACTTTTCCTCAGTAGCTTCTTACCTTTTAAAACCCTCAGCTTCCCAGTAGCATCGACTTAGCTCCTTGTCGAGTGTTGACATGTCCCATCTCTGCATGAAGGGCAGAAATCAGCTCTCCAGCTCTAGACCATCCCTGGTCACGTTAGACCATCTTCCTGGGGACAGGCTCAAGGTGAGGAGCTGGAACGCCTGTGAGGCTCCTGTCAATAATCATGACTGCTTAAAAATCCCCCAAACAACTAATAAAATCCCAGAAACAAAGGCAAAGCTCTTCCTGGACAAGGAAAACACTTGCCAGTTGGTCAGAGCTGCAGGACTGTGCTCATGAAACACCTCCTGACTGAAGGCTCTGTTCCTTGGTGAAATTATTCACTCAGCTTTGCAGGCAGAAGGAACAAGGATGAACTGCCTTCGGAGGTCAAGCCAACTGCTAAAGCGCCATCCAGATGTTAAGCTGGTTGATTCCCACCCTGGAAGTTCCTGATATGGTGATGTGACTACTGATGCCTGCTCCTCCACAGCCTGTGAGATGTGTGCTAAAGATCTCTAGATCTTTAGCAGATCTAGATCTGCTAGATCTCTGCTAGAATCAACAGAGATTGTGCCACCAGCCTTTGCCAGTGTGAGCTGGATCAAACTTCTGTGCCTTTCTGCTTCTCTCCATCCCTATTTCAGTGGTACTCGCTCATCATCCAATCTCACCAGACTTGTGATGCCCAAACCAGCCCATGGCTCAGCAAAGCTCCTAATCCCCTTCCCTGGGGAAAAGTTTGGGTTTGCTCAGAGAAAAGGTGAATATCACATTATAACAGGTCACATCCCAGGCTGATGAGCTGGTGATGTTATCAAGGTAATTTCCAAGACCAGCGCCATGTGAGCATTTTCCCTCCAAGAAACAACTCTCATGTCGTCTACTTCAACCACACATTGGAAATGGGTTGTTGAATTTCACACAGTTCCCTATGCACTGAGCTGAGCAATCAAGCTTGATTAATCCTTCTCTCTCCCACTTCTCCTTCTAGACCTGATCTCTATGGGAAGATCTCCAGGGTTGTTTCCGACAGCTCTGCTCCTTGCTCAGCTGGGAGCCGGCTGGAGGGCTGCCCGGCATCTACTGGTATCTCCCAGTCACCGTGAGGTCTGTGTCATACAACCAGGGCTGTCATAACGAAATGAGCCAGATGAACAGGCACGTGCACATCTGCGGTTCCTGGGCTGATCTGAGTCACTCCATCACGTTCCCACTTGACAGCCGCTACCCTGCCTTTAAATTTAGCCCTAGGGATGGATGAAGGTGATTCCTTCTCTCTTTTTAGGTGGAAGTCACAAGGGCAGCCGAGAAATCACACGGAAGAGGGAGTCAGCCCTGGTGTCAAGAGCTGAGAGCAGGTTGTTTTGGTTTGGTTTTATTTCCCTTCTTGTCTTCTTGCTTCCAAAGTGGCTTTTTTTTTTTTCTGGTGTCCTCTGTTGACAGCTTTATTTGGATACTGCCCCATCATACACCAAACTCTGTAAATATCTGAGGTGTCTTTGGTGCATTCAGCAGTATCTAAAAGAGAGCAGAAAGTTAATGCCATAGAAGAACTGGGCTAACCCTTGCCCAGTAAAGCAGTCTGGTTTATTAATACCAGCGAGCTCACGATGGAAAGTGTAGTGCACCTACTGGTCCTTCTCATGCTACTTCTGGAAGGATTAAAGCACACTAGGACAACAGCTGCTCTCTGAAGATGTGTTTGCATGCCAGCAGTGCTAATGCATAGAATAAACTGGATTTTTCCAATTGCTAATGATTATAATCTTTTCCTTCTGTCTCTGAAGTCAAGGGGCCGACAGAAAACGGAGTTGACTCATGGTGTTTCCTTCCCCTTTTCGGTGCTTTTTATGTAACGTTAATCACACGCAAACTCGGAGGTCACCTTCCGCCTAAGGATGGCCATGAGGTTATTACACCCCCGTGGATGTTGCTTCCCACAGACTCTGACCCGTTGCCACGCTGAAGAAAAGATGTTCTCAGCACCTTGTTCTGCAGCTTTCCTGCACGCATAGCACCATCCCTTGGCACTGGTCTCCTTCACCAGCTTTCACCTGAGAGCCGTTGCTGGCATCTGTCAGCTGAAACATGGGACAATCTTTGCTGTCCAAATCAGCTGCTCCACAACGATTAAGCCACAGAGAGAACTATCTGCACGCCTATTGGTAGACCCACCCTTGAAAGCCACAGTACAGCCCATGCACTGGACAACCTTCCATAACTATCTGCTTTCAGCAGCTGACGTTCCATCTCCTCCTAAAGGCTGAACCTGAAGACTTTGCAACTGAGGCAAAGCACTTATATTATATGAATTATTTTCCTTACAGGCACTTCCCACCAGGTTGGCTGGATGTCTTTTACTGATCTGAAGAGTCCTGGAACAAGAATCCTTCTAGTTTTCAAAGGAAACTACTTCATCCTGAATTTTGCAAATGAGATATGTGATTTTCTCTGTCTTCACAACACAGGTGACAAATCTAGTCACCTTCACACCATGTCGGTGAGGGAGCAGAAGGCAGGAACCCAAAACAAGACCCCCAGATGATGGATGCAAGTCAACCAGTCACCCAGAACTCCAGCAACTAGAGCATGAGCAGATCTTTCTGAACGAAGAACACCACTTTCCCCATCTCAGCTCCTGGGAGCCTGTGTGCAGGCAGGCAATTACAGAGCCCGGTCCAGTGTAGGTTCATGGTGGTAACAGGACAAAAGACGTGCAGGATCCTCTCCCTGATAGTCTTACCCACTGCAGCAGGTAGCCCCCAAACTTCCTTCACATCCTGGACACATCTGGGCCCAGCTGTGGCCCCAGCAACACGTATATGCTGAGTTCACATGTGCTCAACAGAAGTGACTCAAATCAAAAAGCTATAGCTCAACCCACCCTCCTTTCTCCTCTTTCCTGCTCCCACCCCCACCCCTGGTCAGTATTCAGAGCACAAATCTCCCTTTTTCTTTTTCTTTTTTTTTTTTTTTTCTTCAAAGCAAAACATTCTGTATCTTATTTATTTTGAAAACAATTTATAAGGGCAATAATAACATCCTTTGGCTTCTTGCCTCCATAGCCCCAGGCGTTATATTGCCTCATTACAGGAACGGTACACACCCTGCCATGAGCTACTTATATAGAGGCAACTCGCTCTAGGCTCATTAAAATTCTGTAGGTATTGGCTGATAGAAACAAAGCGGAAAGAGCGCGGCACCAGCGAGCCTTCGTGTTACAGCCGAGCGTAGAAAATGACTGCATAATAGGTGGTGTGGTTCAGCAAGGCGGCTCGGTATCCTGGACATCTGAAAACTTTTTGTGGTTCCAGCATCCCACACAACCAACCAACCAACCGCGTGCCGCTCCTGGACGCAGGAGGTGGCGATATGACCGGTTACACAAGGAGGCAGTCGTTTTACACGCTAGAACACATGCGAAAAAAAAAAAAAAAAAGAAAAAAAAAGAAAAAAAAAAAAAAAAATGTTAGCCTTTTGTGGAAGGAGATAAATAACCTGAAAATCAAAGCGGCTGTGACAGAAAACTTTGGAGAAAGACGCTGAGTCTTGGAAACCCCAGGCTCTTTGGAGAAGAGTAATGCACCTCAAAATGGCCAAGAAGAAAAATGTGCAGAATGTCCTTGCATTGTGTAAAGAGTAATTGCACTGGAAAGGAGTTATAAAGAAAGCAAACATGACTTCCAATTTGATCCATATTAAGATTTATTGACCCTTAAAGTCAATATTCTCTGCATCGGGGCCAAGGTTAACATTGACTTTGAGGCCAATGGGAAAGCTGTAATGAAGTGCCAGTTAAGAGGCCCTTACAAAACTATCTGGGCTTGGAAGTCTCTACGCATGATCAGCCCCATCTTCCTCTACATTTCAAAAGCATCCAAATCTGCTGGGCTTTCTGCACAACCCCAGCCACATTAACACTGTGCCAAACTGCAAAAAAACCCTTGGATAACTTTTCCAGCAGAAGTATACACCACCTTCTGCGCTCCCGTCACCCTGACCGCAGTCAGGACCTGCTCCTCTCAGTCCAGTACAAACACAGATGGAAGGAAAACTTGGCCTCAGCTGATGACAAACAAAGAATACATTTGAAAAAGCTGTAGAAAAAGGCAGTGTTAGTGAACTTCTGTCCGTTGACAACTCTTACTTTAGGGAAGACCCAGCATAGATGGGCAAACGAAGAGATTTGCAAGGTTGTGCAAATAGGAAGTGCTTCCTTGGAGTCAATGAAGACATGAGAGCTCACAGGGAAAGATGCCATCCTGTACTGTCACACCTTAGCCCTGCCATTTCAACTTTACAGTCTCCTTTGAGATTAACTGTGAGATGTTAGACAGACAGAGAAGGGACAGTCATCGTAGATTAAAAATAAAGACTTGTTGCCTAAAGTCTGCTCTGAGGCATAACATTGTACTTGCAGAATATCTGTGCTTGCAAAAACCCAGGTCTCCGAGGTTGGTTTGGGCACTTGCCTAAAACATAGCTGAACCTGCAGAAAGGCTTGTGTCCCAAACACGGACCTATTTCCCCCAGTTTTACAAATTGGGCCAATAAATGATACCATCTCTTCCAGACAATCTTAACTTCCTTAATACTGGTCCACAAAACCTTCATTAGCTGGAGAGGAGACCCTGGTTGTTACACCTCTGGTGACAGTACAATCCAGCACAGCTCACCACGAACCATATGAATATTTTTGGAGACTACACTAGACCACAGCACTGACAGGGAACACGGAATGCTTCGCAGCACAGAGGGAAAGAAGCACAGCACTTATTTCAGCCTAATTCCAGAAGCACAACTTACTTTTGAAACTACTTTGAATAAAGGCGCAATGATTTCCCCAGGACTTTGTTGGGTTTGTACACTTTTATGTCTTTCTCCAGCTGCTTGCTTTCTCCTTGTGTTCATTAAGACATTTGGTTTTGTTACGAGGTCTGGGCAAAAGAAAAATAGCTGTATGTATATATAAACAGGCTATTAAAATAAAGAGCACCATGTACTGGCACAGGAGAATTCATAGCGTTATTCATATGTTTCTAGGTTCAGCAAGGCTGTTGTAATGCACAGCAAAAGACATCTCGAGCCCAGCTCTTACCAGTGTTCTCATCACAGCCTTGTTCCTCTGTGCTTCATTCGTCCTTTGCCAAGAAGCACCCACTTTGGGTCAGACCCTGCAAAGCACAATTGTCTTCTGCAGGAGGGAGGTTCGCTCAGCTCTCATGGATCTTGAGAAAATTGGTCCCCAATGACCTCTTTTGGCACTCTGTCATGGGCTGACTGTTAAACACCTCCCTCTGACCCTCTGCAGTTGTGCTTTGCTCTGTGGCAGCATCCTCTTTAAGAACCTAAAATAGGAAGAACCTCAGCAAGAGCTACAGGGTGTACCCAGGCTGCTTCGTTACGTCAGAATTGGGCACAGCAGTGGAGAAAAATGAGAAACAACGGAGAAAAGCCATCAGACAAAGGAGGTCTCAAGGAAAGGAGAGGACCTACTGCCCGCAATTCAAAGACAGCTCCAAATACAATCTCAAGAACCAAGTTGTAGCCCTTCCTCAGAACACAATTAGTGAAAAATCAGCTCTTGACCTAAATGTTTATTTAGCTGTGTTTACAGTTACCACATAACTTGGCATCGTGGGCATGGCCCTACACGGACTAGGAAAGCACACAGCAAACAGGGAGGTGAGCTGGCAACACCGTTTTCCCACACGTTCTTAGAGAATCAATTTCCTTCTCCCAAATGACTAACAGAAAAAAAAAAAAAAAGAAAGAAAAAAAAAAAAGAAGAAGAAGAAGGAAAAGAAAGCTGGTGCCATTCACGGGCTCCAGGAACATATGAAAGACAACACGGCCTCAGCAACTTTGTCTTGGCCATGCAAGATCCAGCCTTTTTCACTTCCACACAAAACCGTGGTTTGTCCCTGAAAGATGTCACTGTTAGTTTTGTGCAAAATACTCACACGTTCCCACCAAAACCTTTCATTAGCACTCAGGGATTGGAGCCATGTGAATGGTGCAAATCAAAAAGCTGTGCAAATCGAAAAGCTTTTGGGGTCCATCATCACCAACTATCACCAACTTCAGAGCAGGGAAACGGCACGGGCAGCAACAGCGAGGTTCGAGGTGAGGCTCCGACTTTCCACACAGAGAGTTTATACCTTTAAGAGGCACAAAAACCCCCCAAAAATATGAAACCCAATCCTTGAGATGAGTCACTGGAAAATGTGCCCGTTTTTCTCCTCCTCGCAGGCCTGAGCAGCCTCACACAATGCCCCCGGGGCACAGGCTCCTCATTTGGCAGGGCTCAAGCCAGAAGCCAGGCTGGGGAATACCTTTACGCTGGAGAATTTGGCTTATAACAAGGCTTTTCAGGAACATGGCAATTGCCCACGTGAACGCATGGCTTCCTGCATTAATATGCTAAAGAGACAAGACAAGCATCTTTAGCTACAGCTGAGGACTAATTAAGACGACTCTTTTACAAATATTGCATGGTTCATTCCATTCTTCCCCGATTAAGAACAAAAGAAGAAAGAAGTCATTTATTGTCATGAGTCACTTCAGATACAATGGAAGGAATTCCAACAGATGACTGAGACAAAACAAAAGCTGACATTATGAAAGCCATGTCTAAACACTAATTTAAACTGTCAACTTGCTAGTGAGGAAGGTTCATGACAGAGGGAGAATTAAAACTTAAAAGAGCACATAAATCATTGAAGAGATTAGCAGCGTGTGATGGGGCCAAAGTACGCCGCGCTGGAAACTCGCTGAATGGTAGCAGGCTCCCTCGCAATTTTGGGGGTGAATGCCGTGTTTTGCCAACAGTCGTGGGCTAAAATGAGCAATTCGAGCCGCGTTCCCAGAAGTGGGAGCTGCGTGAGTCGGTGGTTTTACTCCCGTTCCCAGCAGGTGAGGATCAGACCCTTTGTGTCCCCCCCTTCCCCAGCAGCATCTGAGCATTAGATAAAATCTCGCCCGAGCTTTCCTCCAACTTATCGGAAGTGCTTAATTTCAGAGAGGAGCCAAAAATGGCTTCGGGTCACATCCGGAGCTGCTGTAAATGGTCATGGCTGATCTCCCACCATCTGGCCATGCTGCTCGGGGAACCGGCCCTTCCCTTCCAATAGCACCACGGTATCTCCATAGCTTGAGGTAGCCCCTCTCAATTCTCTGCAGACCTGCTTCCCATCAGCAGAAAACAAGCTCATCTCCACTGTAATAAAGAAACACAGGGGGGACAAAAATGCACTGTGTGCTACTGTGGATTTTTTTCCTACACCTTAGAACAATTTCATACAAAGAAAGATTTTCAAGCAAGCATGTATTTTTCAGCCCAGCTGGCTGTTCAAACCGGTACAGAGCCAGCAGCTACCACACATCAGGTCTACAAACCATCTTATTTTGTATAAGTCTTGCATGGGGCATGGCCACAGTTCTGCCAAGTGGGTGACTTTTGGGATTCTAGATTCTCTAAAATCTGTGTCTTTATCCATTTACTCCCATGGTTGCTAAAACTCCCAAACCAGAGAAAACACTACACGTAACCAAAAGTACAACCATTTGTATTGATGGATTTATGAAGATTTAGCACCTGTCATAAGTATTTGAAAATCCAGGTGGCCCCGAAAAACACACAAGCAAAAGCTCCATCTTTTCTTTGCCTCAACATGCAGGTGGCTCTCCTGCTTCCCTCCCAGACCAGAAAGTCAGCAGTGAAATCTCCAGCCACAACCCTGTCCCCCCAGAGTTTACCTTAGTCAAAAGCAAAAGGCTAAGAAAGTATTTGAATAGTTGCTGAATAAGAAGACTTTCAAAAATGCAGTTGTTGGGGACAAGCATTTTACCCATTGCTGTGGGAACTAGTGGACAATACTACTTCTCTTGGACACCAGCAATGAAGAAGTCCCTTGTCCAGCTGTACCTCTCTCCCAGTATGGGGATATTAGTCTGGGCAGATCACAGGCTCTTTTTAACTGCCAGAACATCGTGTTTAAAGTTGATGCAGGGACTCTGCACCGGGGATCTCCAGGCCTCTGCATCCTAGAATTGCTGCTGGAATTAGGTCATTCTCGGCTTTGGCTCCAATTCAGGCAGAAGTTCAAAAAGTCAATTATAAAATAAATAAAAAGAGGGAAAGTAAATGAGATGCAGAGCCCTTTAACTTGGAGGTATGAAATCACTGTGGAAGTTGGGGAGAGATTTGTTGTGACTTTAGGAGCAATCAGGACCCTTTCCAGCATCCTCACATCTGTCTGAGCTTGTTGCAGATCAGCAGATTATTTTTTTTTCTTCCTATCCTTTCCATGAAAATCAATACAGTTTTTATTTATTACTCTTACCTGCTTGTGTTATGACAGTGCCTGGGAGGCACAGGCATTGGGCCTGTTGTGTTAGGCACCATAAAAAGGCTGAATAAGAGGCCTGACCTTGGTCAGTCAAGAGGCAACAGAAGAAGACAGGTAAACAGTAGGACAATGCTGGCCACAACCACAAAAGGAGAGGTTTAAAGAGAATTAGAAAAATTCTTTTTAAAACTATGGAGAGCTCTTCACAAGTGTGAAAAAGAAAACCATCTCCTGGGCTGCACCAGGAGACTCATTATCTCTCCATCTGACCTCCAGTACTAGACAGAAAGGGTTTGTGTTAGCTCCTGGTCTTTGCTTCTTTTTGTTGCTGGGATGAAGAAAGAAGAGCTGTTGGGGAGCTGCTAAGAGAAAGGTCATAGTAAAAACAGGGTCAAGCAAAGAGCTTGGGAGAATTACTTTTGCAGCAGTGTACCAGATGGTTTCATTGAAGCAAGGCTGCATGTGAAGACCAGAAGAAAGGGTATTGCAGAAACCAAGACCAGAAGTGAGATCCTGGATGACACATTTAGCTGTGTGAATGGGGGACTAGAGATGTTCTGCAGAAAGTCTGCAAGAATTGACCCCATCCTGGATGACAGGGCACAGAGATGACCAGGATAATGATGCACTTTAGGGGCAAGAGTGAAGGCAGTATTGGCTATGCTGTCTTTGGCATTCAACAGACAAAGAAGCAGAGAAACATGGAAAGAAAGCTAAAGACCTGGTGGTTTAGCCATGTTGGTCAGTGAAGGAGTGAGATCTCAGAGCCACTCTTGGAGTAAGGAACAAGGCTGGATAGTTAGCAGCAGAGAGATGCCGGCTGAATTTCTGTGAAGTAGTACAACTAAGTGGAAAAGGAGGAGGTCCCACGTGAACGTTGGAGTGGGACAACCTGAGAGTAAATTTGCGGGATTAAGAAAAGCGGGAGCAAAAAGAAACATGAAATCCAGAGAAGACAAGATTTCACAATGAAGAACATCACTTTCTCTCAAAAAAGTGCCAGCCTGGTCAAGGTAGAAGAGATTGGGAACACCAGGGGTTGCTCCAAAAATGCCCTCTGCATCACCTTCAGGTTCACCGAATACTAGGTCTGGCTAATGTTTTTGGGGCAATGGGCTGCTCTGTCTGTCCAGGCACAAGCTGGGAAAAGGTAGACCGCCCAACAAGGGTCATGCTTGTGCAGTTTGGTTACCATTCCCCAGAGCCTCCAGTGGAAAAGATGAAACTCCATGCAAGTCCACCACCATGGGTGGAGTCACTCACCTGGGATGACGTCTCATGCTGAACCGAGCTTCAGTGTCACTGCAACTTTCCCAGAAACCTCAGCTTAAAATTGCTGCAATGAAGGGGTGAATTGGGCCTTCTCACATTGACATCAGTAAAGTTATACCCAGGGTAAAACTAGCCCCAGGAAAGTCGTTCTGACACTTTCACAATAGCACTTTTGGAGGTTTTGGCTTTGTTTTGCTTCACACACACACACACACTTCCTTTATTTTAGTGATTCTCCACTAAACGCGCTTCTACAGTGGGGAGATGGGGGGAAGATGGCCCTGGCCATGTCGTGTGAGAGGATCACGAGGCAAGAAGCACTGTAACCGTGCTGACAAAGAGATCACGCTTTGGAGATCCAAGCCTGAGCGTTACCTTATGTTTTAGCAGCTTGATCGGCTCCCACACCTGGGACTGTTCGAATTTCCCACCAGCTCTTTTCCACATATTTTAGGTGTTGAATTAATTGTGAGCTCAAAGGAACAACATTTCCTTCCAGGCTCTTGATGAAGAGCGTGTCTATCGGTTGAGAGCAAGGAAAGCTGCCAAGCTTTTCAAAGGTTCATTTTCCTTCATTTTCCTGCATCTTAACTGTGGGTGAGCAGCTCGGCCCTGCGGGGTCATTTAAGGACCTACTGGTGTGCGCCGTGATACGAAGTCAACGTAAGGACTCTTGTGTGTCTGTGTGCTGGTCAAGCAGAGATCCATAAATACATGTGCAGTTGGCTGCGTTTTTCACTCAGCTCCCATCCATGTTTGTAAACACTGGAGAAGGAGACCCAAATCTGTGTCCAACACCGAGCCGTTACGGAACATACTGTAATTCTGTAATGCGAAACAGAGTGGCTCGCTAACCGTGCAGATCTGGAGAGAATTCCTGACATGATCCTTTTACGTATTTTATGTTAATCACTTCCATCTCAGGAACACACGCAAACAATACCCTTTTAGACGTTCTCTTTGGCACTCGGACAACAGTGCAAGCTGCCGCATGTACCAGAGCAGCGGCCAGAGCAGCCGCAGTAGGGATGGGAGGCCATAGGTGGATGCTGCAAACGGGAAGCCACCAGAGGACAACGTGCAAAGAGCAGAGCAAAGCCAGGACTCCTAACTCCTGGTTTGGTTTTCCTCTCTGGCTTTGCTTGGCTTTCCTACAGCCTTTCCCAGCAGAGCAAGTCTCCATCGGCTCGCCCAAGAGGGCTCCTGGATGTAAGATTATTGCCGGAATCCCAGAGACCCTAATGTCCTTCTGGGTGTGGGTAGGAAGGACATTTTCTCAGCACAGAGCTCCACATCACTGTGCCTGGAGCAGGTCTTCCCTTGGGTAGCACAGAAAGGATAGGGCTTGGGATAAATCAGCACCTGCCTGGTCCAGGTTTCCCTGTCCCTTACACTTGCCTGAGTGCGGAGTGGTACTAGGGACACGTGAGGATTTAACTCTTTAAATTATACTTGGGAATGCCTGGAAAATATTTCCCCAGGGGAAAGAAAGAGGATGGATTACCCAAGAGCAGGGATGGTGCACGGAGCTACGGTAGGGTTTTGCTGCAACCTGTGACACCAGTGTCCCTTACAGAGGTGGGGTGGGACACCCCTGAGCATTAGAGGTACAAATCCTGCTATTGTGGGAGACAGGTAGGAGCCCATGGGGACCTCAGCACTGATTTCCAAAGAGCCTGGGGAGCAGGCAAAGGGAGAGGAGGAATCCACCGCATTTGCAGAAGCCACTGCTGGACAAGGGTGATTCTCTATCGTTAATAAAATGCCCTACTGCAGTGAAGGCAGATGACTTTGTGTGTCGGCAAGTCAGCTCACCGTGGGGGCAATTAGGGCTGACACGGTGTCCCATTGCCAGTGGGGTGGGATCCACAGGGAGGCCTCCATCCCCAGATGTACGCTTCGGCCCATGGGCATCAGCCAAAATCACCCCGCACCAGGTCAGTCGGCAACCCCCTAGGAAAGCAGAAAAGAGAAGATATCTTCAAATACGCAGCAGTTACACAAGTTTTTGAAAGGATCTCAGCCCTCCGATATGCTATTTTCCTTCTACAGCACATTTTTTAATGACTAAAATGAAAATTTCAGGGGTTTACATCACACAGCCCTTTGGTCACAGTAAAGCAAGGCAGATTTGCACTGGTGCCACTGAGAGCCAGGGCCTGAGCTGGGACGTTTCTGCTTAGGGTGTACTTTTAAAGCAATTAAAAAGCAGCTCTGACTTTGAATAGTAACACTGAAACAGAATTCTCTCCAACATTCACTAGCCCAAATGTCTTCGCTGAAATCATGCTGTTTCCCTATTGTTATTTAACAATAAATCCTGCCCCTGGGGAAATGCGTATAAATATGAATTTAAGAGTTCCCAGATACAAAGAATCTCCCTTTTTTTTTACCCTCCCGGGAGACAAATAGCTTAGAAATCTTCCTACAAATATGTGCTTTTCTTGATGCTTTTCCCTTTAATGTTGTAAAAAGCTTCTGTACGAGAGGCAGAGCATCCAAGCACTGCAAGAAAGCAAGAAAAGCATCTTAATAAATAAAGATAATTCTTTTATTCCAGTGCTGAGGGGTTAAACACCTCCATGCACATGTGCATTTGCTGCTCTGGAGCCCAGCTGAGTTTTTTGTGCTAGAGATGACTGGGAAGGGCAACGTGGATAGTTGCAGTTATTGCATTAACTGCTTCCTCTCTCAGTTTTCTGGAGTCCAAGAGGCAGTTTGGGACCTGCTCATGGGGCTCCTGCTGGCTTCTCCTCCTGGGGAGAATGCTATACAGAGATGCTTTTTTTAAAAACTTTATTTTACAGCCAATGGGAGGGAAATGTTGCATCTCCAAACCTGGAGTCATGGGATCATAGAATGATAGAATGGTTAGAGTTGGAAGGGAATTTAAAGATCATCTAGTTCCAAGCCCCTACCATGGGCAGGGACACCACCCAAGAGTCCCAAGAGTCCTTGACCTTCATGCTCCCATGGGTCTCAAAGCAACACCAGCCTCTGGTCTGTAGGTCATGGGGATCAAAGGACCAGAGAAGCACCTTAAGGAACAGCTCAGAGCAACTGTATTAGGTCCTGGCTCTTCATCACAACCAGGGAGACCTCTTAGTCCCCACCAAGTGCAGAATGATACATGGAGAGCAATCTCCTGTGGTTCAAAAAAAATTGGTGAATAGCTTCCCACCCCTGCACTGACTACCTATTGGGCAGATCTTATGATTTAGTCCATTATTCCATTTGTGTTTGTGAGATAGAGAAGAGAAAAAGGAAGGGAAGGGAAGGGAAGGGAAGGGAAGGGAAGGGAAGGGAAGGGAAGGGAAGGGAAGGGAAGGGAAGGG
>JAOQGH010000040.1:3519891-3533240 GCA_025769975.1 Gallinago jamesoni
CGGCACCTGCCCCTCTGGAAAGAACAAAAAAAAAAAAAAAAAAAAAAGCAGGTGATTTAAAGTCCTCGCAGCCTAGCAGGTCCCGGCTGCATGTTTTTCTGTTATTCTAAAGCAGAAAGATGTGTCAGGCTACAGTGCAAATATTGTCCGTGGGCATCATGGTCTGGAGAGCCTAAGTACCTCGTGATTTAGGAATCTCCGAAGAAAACTTTATTGCCAGTAAATCCTCCAGGACTGAAATGTATGTACTTTAAGAGGGACGAGCATAAATAAGTCTTTGTCTTTGCTGGGGAATTTAGACGTTTGGTGGGTGGTTGGGAGAGCAGCTGTCCCAATAGACTCCATGTTGGGCACTGGTATGGTGCACAGCACGGTTCCTCCTCCAAAGCTGTGATGATTTTAACAGGCAAGAGAAAGTGTAAGAGGGAATTAGCCACAGGGAGGTGCGGGATCTTCCCTAAAGCCAGCAGCAGAACCAGCTGTGGTAGTCCAAGGCCTGTACCCCTATTTCTTTTGCCACAGGTCCCCAGTTTTCCCTTTCCCCAGTTCTCAGAGATACGTAAAAATCATAAGAGCTCAGTAATGGTACAAACCATTGCTATAAACCAGGATGATTTCCATAAGAAAAATAGGAAAGATTCTCAGTCTGGGTCACCCTGGTATTTCTTGAACAAGTGGAGGTTCCTATATTGTACATCCATCCTGCTAGGATAAGAGGTGATGGCCTCAAGGTGCTCCAGGGGAGGTTCAGATTGGGTATTAGGAAAAAATTCTACACCGAAGGGGTTATTAAATATTGGAATGGGCTGCCCAGGGAGGTGGTTGGGGCACCATCCCTGGAGGGATTTAAAAGATGGGTATACATAGTGCTTAGAGACATGGTTTGGTGATGGTTTTTGTCAGTTAGGTTGACAGTTGAACTAAATGATCTTAAAGGTCCCTTCCAACCTAGACAATTCTATGATTCTATGATCAAGCATGAACAAGTAAAGGGTGTGGGCAGCACCATCCTTTGCTACTTATCAGGTTCAGCTTCACTTCCTACCCCCATTTGCCACGAGCAACGGGGTGCAGTGCTCCTGGGTTGGGGTCATCATGGACCCGCCACCCCCTTACCCTGCTTGGGTTCAATCCAACGTCTATTGAAGTCAACAGAGAAAGCCCCACCAGGGCATAATGTGTTCCCCCGGACTTTGGATGGCTGCCTGCAGGACCATTTCCTTCCCCACGGAGGTTCAGCAACCCCCCTATCAGCTTGGCTGACACACGGCAGGAACCAATGGGGTTCCCATCTGGCTCATTCGTCCCTAGGCTGGGCAGCAGGGTCAGGCAGATTACACCTCACACCTTCAGAACTCCAGCGTAAGAAAAAAGAGTGAGCATACAGATAGTTTAATGCCTCCTCTGTATTTCTGCCCCACATCTACAGACACTTCCCACCTATCCTGTCTGTAGCATTTATTTCCTTCCTAGACCCAACCACACATTGGCTGTGACCAAGTTATGCTCCACAGACCTGTTGAGGTAAGTGGCTCCATAGACTATTTCTAAGCCAAAGTTTTCCAACCTGCAGAAGTTGACAGGGACAGGGAAAAAAGATTAAAACCCCTTGCCCTGCCCATGAGTGTCCTACAATACCTATTTTTTTTTTTCAGGAAGATGATATTGTATTTCCTGCTGCAACGGCCAAATTAAATATGAACAAATTAACGTGCTAACATTTCACTATATCCCCTTTAATGCAAAATAATATGTATCCCTTAATTCAATAAATTAGAAAATACATTTTTTTAAAGGGAAAAAAATATCAGTGTAGCTAAGTCTTTGCAGATCTTGGTGTGCTTACGATAGACAAAGGACAGGCCAAGGAGAATATCCACACGATGACCTTGCTGCCTCCAGAAGTGAGGGCTCAGCCAGTAAAGCTCTCTGGGAGGAAGGCTCCCTCAGCCTGGGCACAGCTCTGGGTGAGGGCAGGCACGGGGGTCCCAGCCCCTCTCCCGCTGGTGCCCTGAGCTGGTTCCCATCGCACACACCAGCGCTGGGTTTCTTGCCTGGATAATAATTTCCTTTGCACGTGACTGAGACAATACCCAGAGCATTTTCCATTATGGCTTTCTCCACAGCACCCCTTGGTCTGGGTTTACATTTTATTGTCTGTGCTTCATTTTCACGTGTTTTCCTTCTGCTGTCATGTTTTCCTTGAGCCCCTTGATGAAATCCCTCTTGTTGCTAACTGTATTTAAATTCAGCAACGACATGCAAGCTTGTTCACACACCCTTTACATCTTCGCACTTCTTTGCCCCTGTCACAAACCTACTCCAAATTAATTCCCGTTTCAAGATGTGAGCATCGCTCCAGTCAGCCACGTTGGCCTGCTAGGCTGTATATTAGTAAATTATTTCTCCAGGCTCTTGATTGACATTGTTGAAAAGATACTTTTCATGCGTGTCAGTCTTTGTGGGGTGAAAATGCCTTTAACATGCTTCTAGGATTTACATGGGCTTCCCTGGGCTGCTGCTGCCAAGTTCAGATGCGGTTGGAGCATGTGGCATTCTTTGTCCTACTCTTATTACATTTTCCTTTTTATCCAGCCCTGCTACATATTTCATATTTTTCATATTTTTGCTCAGTGATGTAAAGAACAGCCAGTTGCTAACTGTGCCCTTGTCATGCCTGTCCACTCCAGCATGAGCCTCGGATCCTGCTGCAATCACTGCACTTCTTTCTTCTGTTCTTTTGGTTTTTTTCCTTTTATTTTCTTTTAATTATTTATCTCCTTTTCTACAAGTTTAGGACTCAGACCTTCAAACAGCTGAGCAAGATGCTGCCTATCTGCTGAGCCGTGGTAGGAGACCAAACGCCTGCTCATTAATGGGACAAACCCAAAGCATCATATGTTTGCTTCCATCTCTGGATGCAAGCAGAGATCGGGTCTCATTCCTGGCTCTGAGTGTGGCATCCCAGCCCCAGAGCCAGAGCTGAGCCGTTTCCAGGCTCTTTTTCCTCCTTTGCAGACACAGCCCTTGCTGCTCAAGCCCTTCCACAGCTCCACACCACCAGCAGCATCTCTGCAATTTCATTAAAGAAGCCTGTAGGAGCGTGGCTGAGGGCTGGGAACCTCAGATCCAAGCATGGGTGGGGGGAGCAGAGAAGGAAACATCATTTCGCTTATAAAATGAGCGCATTTAGAACAGAAAATACTGGAAAAAATGCCATGCTTCTCAGAAAAAGCTATTGCATGCCCAAAGGTTGGTTTTACAAGCCCAAACCCTACTTGAAATCAGCAAATACATGACTGGTTTCCTAAGAGCCATGCCCAGGAATAGCATTTTATGGATTGAATCTATTGTCCAGCATTTCCAAGCGGTTCATCCGCTTCACTTGAGAACTTTCTTCTTAAATGAAAATGTGATCTTCAGCCTGGATAAACATCTGTCTTTAAACCACGGCATTGTTGATCCAGTCCTAAGAAAGGGTTGATCAACAGTGCAGCACCTCAACAGCCACCCTCAACACCTTCCCCAAGTACAGCTCTGCCATGGTCTTACCCATTTTCCTGGAGCACACCAGGAAGCTTCAAGTATTCGTAAAAACAGAGACCATGGTTTAAGCTCCAGAACACTTAAAAATAATCAACAAATCACCGAGCAGGAAGGATAGTCATATTAACAGGAGTATTTAGACACACACTAGAGTTGCTGTCGATTACCATCATCAGTTGCCGACCTCCAGAAAAAGAAAAAAAAAAGCAAAAAGAAAAAAAAGAATCACCTGTTTCTTTGGCAAGCAGGGAATGGAGAGCTTTCTTAAATTTGTAGCAGTAGAGTCCACGCTCACATTGTTCTGCTGATGGAAATCCAGCAATCTTCTCCGTCACTATTGTGGGTAGAGAACAGGCCACCGATGGGAATAGTTTCACAATTCTTTTATTGGAAGCATCTGTAAAAACCATAAAACAACAACTACAACAACAGCAAACACAAAGCCATGTTTTCTCACTTCTTTCCGAGCAAGGAGGGTGCCAGAGCGATTGCCCACCCTACACCCCCACCGCATGGTGGTTTCCTTTGTTCACATTTCACTGCTTGGATCCAGCAGAGAGATTTATGGGCTGGTGCTGAGCTCAGGATGTGCACAGTGCTGGTCTCCCGGGGCCTGGGCTTGACCATACGGAATGGGGGTGCAGAAAGGCTCCTGCAGCTTCAGGGAGGAAGAAATTGGAGGGAGGAAGGTTATTCCGGGCCAGATTCCAGCGCCTTCCACCGAGTAGCAGCTCACCGAAAACCGAGCCCTGGTAGCTTATGAGACTCTTCATGGAGAAATGTTGTCACTCCATGTCTGCAGGGTATCGCACCCAAGGACACAATGCCTGGATCCGGACCGATGTCCCCTACACTCCCTTCTGATCTTGGTCACCATCCCAGTAATGAGGAATCCATTTAGTTGAACGTCAGATGACTTCCCTCCAACAAAAGGTGCCAAGAGTGCTTGCCAGCCTGGCCAAGAGCAGCATTTGAGTGCCTGGAGCTCTAGTGGGAGTGGGAAGAGAGGATCTCGGTGGGGAGAGGACTCAGCATGTCAGAAGGATGGTTGTGCAAGAGCAGGGTTTGAGATCCCGGGTGCACGTCTTGGCTTAGATACACTTTCCCAGCGTAATTTTCGGTAAACTACATCAGTCCTGAGTCACCCAACCCCAGCAAAGCTGGGGACGCCGCGTTTCCCGACGCCTTCAGGCTCTCATAAAGAAGAAAGTCTCCTGATTTGTGAAGGGTGGGAGGAGGAGGAGGCCAGGAAAGCAAAGCAGAGAAGAAGACAGGGAGCCAGCAGTGTCGCCGCTTAGCTCGGCAAAAGCAGTGATGTTGTGAGCACACAAGGTTGTGCACTTAAACACCCAGGGTCTGTCCAACTCCCACCTCTGCCCAAACCCTCGGTGATGGTCAAAAGCACGTAGGAGCAGAGCTTCAAGGCTTGTGGGTAATGGTAAAACTGGGTCCTCTGTGTGTGCGAACCCAGATGATTTTTTTTTTGCAGTCCTGTGCATGTGTGTGTTTTTGTGGTGCATGTGCTCGTGATAAGCCAATAAAACAAACCCAAGTGAAATACAGGCTGGGAAAACTGTAACCTATTAAAGCCACACAGAGACCTTTCTTTTTTTTCTTTTTTTTTTTCTTTTTTTTTTTTTTCCTTTTCCCCCCCTCCCTATTCTTGCTCTTTTTTGGTTTGTCTAAATATACCTCCAGGCTTTTTCTCTTGGTTGAAGTGTGCTCTTTCATGGATAGTTTTCAATGTATGTTAAAGTCGCTGGCTGCTGCCAGCTCGGATTTTTTTGCACGGCGCGTCTCGGCTTTCTCTTCTATTAAGACAAAGTGCTGGCACCGCTCTTTGACCAAGCACATTGTTCATGGTACTGAGCAGCAATTTTCCATATCTGACTGTCTTTGGGTTCACCCCAGGAGGAAGGGTGAGCCTGGTTTATTAAGCTCTGGTTTCTCGGAGAGCAGCAACATCTGGAGCGCGGGGTGGGCTGCTGGCACGCCTCAGCGGAAAGGAATTCGGCACGGGGTGAGGTCTGCCCAGCTCCAGAGGTGTCACTGCGATCGGTTCTGGTGATGGAGAAATAACGAAGCCCCCACATAAAACAGCACTAGGAGCACATTTTGAGCTACGCTGGGCTGCTCGGGGATTTTGTTTCTTCTGACGGGGCGTCAGGAGGCCCGGGAACCGTTGCTGGTCTTCATTTTCATCATCCAAAGCTACATTTTCCTCTCCTGACTACACAAGATTTTTCTGCTTGGCAAAAGCTTGTTTCCCTTGATGCCTGACTCAATGGGTTAGGAAAAAAATCAAAGCAGGTGTAGACGATGAGCTCTGGTGCTTGGTTCCAGTGCCACATTTATAGGTCCCTCTGAGACACTCTTGAAAACCCATTCCTAACGCAGCTGTGCCTTGCAAGTCATGGTACCAAAACCACCTTTGGCTAAAGACGGGTAACACGTGCCATGGCCAGTAATGTCGTCATCCTCCATGCCTCAGCTGGGCATCTTTTTGGTCAAGCTGAGATGGGATGTCCTGAAACAAGCTGGTCTATTGCTTTGGGACACAAGACCCCCAAGATCTATACATGAGACTCATGTATGTAACTCCTCTCCAGCTTCTCCACAAATGTCCTTTTCCTCATGCTCTGACACACTCCAGTTACAGAATCACAGAATCACATGGGGTTGGAAGGGACCTCTGGAGATCATCTAGTCCAACCCCCCTGCCAAAACAGGTCCACCAAGAGCAGGTTGCACAGGAACCTGTCCAGGTGGGGTTTGAATACCTCTGGACAATCACCACCTTGAATGGTGGCAGTTTGAATGTCACCACCTCTCTGGGCAGCCTCTTCCAGGGCTCTGCCAACCTCACAGTAAAGAAACTCCTCCTCATGTTTAGGTGGAACTTCTTATGCTCAAGTTTTTGCCCATTTCCTCTTGTCCTGTGCCTGGGAACCATTGAAAAAAAGACCAGCCCCATCCTCTTGACACCCGCCCTTTAAGTATTTATAGGTGTTGATCAGATCTCCCCTCAGTCTTCTCTTCTCCGGACTGAAAAGACCCAAGTCCCTCAGCCTCTCCTCATAAGAGAGCTTCTCCAGGCCCCTCATCATATTTGTAGCCTTCTGTAGTTCTCAACCTTTCCTTGAGCTGAAACCTTTTCCCTCTCAATATTACCAGAGAGTCATGTGTACAAGAAATCTCACTAGATGGGGCTTCCCAATGCAACACGGAGAGGTGGTAAATCCCCACTAAAATGTTTATGTCTTTGGTCTCCATGTGCATTTGGAATTGTACTTTCTGGAGAGCCAGCCCACCACCACAGTGGAGATAAAAGCTCTCCAGCACGCAACTCCTAGAAGTTTATTTTGGCTGCCAAGCCAAATGTGGAGATACTCTTTAATTAGAAGTGCTGCCTCTGCAACAGTGCAAAGCAATAACAACAGCAGTGGAATTTGTCTGAAGCATGCACTCCCCTCACACGGCTATGGTGAATTAAGCAAAAATGTCAAACTCAGTCTGCAACCAGCAGACATATTCCATCACATTAAATGTTTACACCATACGGTAGCCTGACTACGAAGTGCTGGTGAAAGCACGCTGCTCCACAAGCCTTGGTGATGTTCATACCCAGAAGAGCCTGAGATGTTCCCCTCTCCGCCTTTTACAGATCACTGTGATGGTGATTAAGGAAAGGCAGTTTGTAGTTAATGCGTCGCTGCTTGGTTTCGGAAAGATCTGTAACACATTTTATCCAGCAAACCCCAAGTGTTGGAGTACACCAAATCAGGGTATTCCTCACTTGCTGCAACATATATTTATTTAAAGCTGACTTATTCAGAAATGTTTATCCTTATAGAAAGACGGCAAACATCAGCATAGCATTGCAAAAGATTTCTGCTAAAATAATACGTGTTAAATTAAAAAGTTTAGACCTTTCTGTAACATGTACAGAAATGGTACTTACCTATGGATGTCCAGGAGCTACCAAGATCACGTGATTGAATGCACAGTAGCACATTGTCCCATCACAGATATGCTACATACAGAAAGAATAATATTTCAATTATTTATGAAGTTTTTATTGGATCTGTTATTATACATGGATGTAAGCCTCACCTGAAAAGCCTACTTTCCCACTTTTGGGTTGTTTTTTTTTTGTAGCAGAAGCCCAGCATACCCCAACATCAAAAGCGAAGAAAAAAAAAATAAAATTAACAGAACCTTCCAGGAACTCTTAATAAACCAATTTTTTTCTTATATGATGACAATGTGACTTTAAGATAAATTCAGATAAAAACTGACGAAGACTTACCAAACCTAGAAATAATTCCTCCATCGAAAGCAGGTCTCTGTTTTGAAGCCCGAGGAACCAGAACTGCTCTCAAGAAGTTTAATGGTATCAGTCTCCTCCTCTGTGCCACACACGGTCAGGATCTCCAGCCCCTTCCCAGAGCACATGGCTACACACCAGGCAGAAAAGAAAACTATGAGTGAAAACAAGATGGCCAAACCCAACCAGGCCCTTGGCTGGAGCCCTACAGGGTCAGCCGAGGCCAAGATACAACTATGAGATTAATTTCTTTCCACCTGCAAGAATTAGTCTGATTATTTAAATCAGACCCAAAAACCCTCAGTGCTGACTTATTGCAACATGCTTATACCATTCTAGCAACACCAAGGGACCACATCCAGTCACAAACCAAGTTTATCTCACCGTGGTAACACCTTTGGAAACGTTGAAGCACAGTGTCTTCTCCAGGAATTTCCTCTCCGTGGTGGCTGGCTCTTAGCTAACTCGAGTTAAAAGCGGTGCCTGAAACACCTGACTGTGAACAATTCTTCCCGGAGAAATCTTGTGCAAGCAGAACAAACAATTTTCTTCCTAATAAAAGCAAGACCTTCAAGACGGAGGAAGCCAACAAGTTAATCAAGTTTCCTACTAAGCAGGAAGTTGTGGGACTGTGGCAGGAGGAGCGAATCTGTGTTTTGGCGAGAGAAAGAGCAGAGAGGAATAACACAAATTAACCACTGGCTTTTGGGGGTTTCTTTTTTTTTCTGTTTATTTGACAGAATAATACCCTGCAAATGTACCAGTTTGGGCCATACCCAGTGTGATAAGACTGGCAATAAAATAAAAAAAAAAAAGCTCTTTCTGAAGCAAGAGCTTCAGAAAAGGGAAGGGTAAAATCCACCACATGCATTAGGACCATAGTGATTAAAGCAGAGTCCCATTATTAATATTTCTTATGATCACTCCCACAATCGTTATTATTACCGCTAATTACAACTGCAGCAATACTTGCACTGCAGGAGCATTTGGCATTTCTGCCCTGGAAGAGGATCCCACTGTGTTGGAACAAAATCAGTAGCCCCAGCCCCAAAAGACGGTTTGTAATACAGCATGGGTTTTTTTTTTGCGGGAGCTTATGGAGCAGAATAAACTCACTGCTTGCTCCGTTCTCATACATTTAAGACAGCTTCCACTTTCAAGGACTCGCACGTTTTCCTGTCATCTGATGGGCAATTAGTCCAGTGCATCTCACAATGGTGGCAACAGACCAAATCAAGAAGAGCAAAAAAATACAGACAAAAATGCAATCATGTCATTACTGCAGAACATATGACCACATTTTGCTTCTAGCTACCAAGCAGTACTATGGGATGTGTGTATTCATGTGAAAATAAGCTCAACCAGTCATTGAGATATATACAAAATGGATGATTCATGATAATTGTTACACTGGAATTGCTTGACAAAGAGACACAAGAAAGCTGTTGACTGCCAGTCACCTCGAGAAAGACCACAGATACAGAGAAATTTAGTATTATGGTCACTGTGGACGTGTGAATTTCCATCTGCAGACTAACAGGCAGGCCTGTGAAAAGAAATGAAGAAAAGCATGCTCATTAGATTCAAAATAATTGGAAAAAGTTGTATATCCACCAACTCAAAAAGGGTGGAAGTCATTGAGTCACACCGGTGTACATCATTGAGTAGGTCCATGACCAGCACTCAAATGTCCTAGTGGGCAATACAGCCTTTATAGCCTCAATCTTTTGGATCAGTGAAGTCCCAAAGGCAGAAGACGCCGTAGAGGAAACACATAGGTCACATTCTAGTTATGGTCCTTCAGTTCTTTGGGACCTATCTTTGCTCAAAGAAAGCAGTCTTATTGAACCCTCAGAACACTGGGTGACTTGAAAGTGTAAGTATTTGTTGGATCAAAGTATGCATTACTTCAAAAGCATAAAATGCCTAGATATTGAAGGCAATAAATCTTCCTCTGTAAAATACATATATATATAAATTATATGATAAGCTTAATACTGAGATTTTTAACTTGGCTTCCAACAGACATGAGATGTAGGCAATTATGTTCTCTAATGTCCCCTCTCGGTCCCAAAGAAAATAATTTTTGAGCCCGTTAGCCAATTTCAACCAATTTTGGCTGAGGGATAGAGGTCTTGAGGGTATTAAGTTCTCATATGCTTTGTGCTAGTAGGTGGCCAGGTAGGAGAGGCAGACTCACTAGTGCAAGCCTTGAAGGAATAGCATCAGCATAGACACAGCCCTTTCTTAGACCTCAGAGAATCCAGAATGACTTCATGAACGCCCAGATAGGCACGCATGAAGCAACAGCTTCAGTCAAAAATCACATCCCACTAGACATCAGCAAATCAAAGCACTTGCTGATCTCCTTGTGAAACCACCCATTTCTCTGTCTCTTGTGGTCCTTCCACATGAAGCCATGGTGCCTTCAGAGAACCTTCCCATCACATCTAGCAGTTCTACACTCGCTGTTTTTGTTTCTTTCCATCTAATGGGAGCCCCATTGCATTTTTATGCCTTAACTCTCTGCTCATAACTGTCAGGCTATCTCCTAACATATGGAAACAATTCATTTTCTTTGTCATCGTTTGGATCAGAAACTGGGGTACTCTGAAATGTAACTATACATGAATTTCCCTGAACTAATTACATAATATTTATCCTATTTTCTTTAAAGTAATACTCGCTAGCTAAGAAATGAAGAACTGCATTGCTTATAATAAACTCTGCATGCTACATTGTAATCTAAACTGTACAGTTATATATGGTGAAGAACTAAAAGGTTTGAGTTATTCCCCTTGGCAAACATTTTTTTAAGGATTGCTTAAATAAGCAGTACAGAAACCAGATGTCATTTGGTAAGAGTATCTGAATGACCAAAAATTTGCTGTCTGGGTATTTTTTTTACTTTATAAAAACATGAGAAATTCTTTGGATTTATATCATATTTAGCAGCTGTGAAACAGTGCAAACATCTGTTTGTACCTATAGGGAGCTGACCTACGGGGTCCTCATCTCTTAATCACCAAGCAACAAGCTAGTCTCATATACATAGTTTATTGTTTTCTTTTCAGCTGCCTCCTGCACTTCAAAGTTTTTATACTCTCATGTTCTATTATCACGACGAGAGGGACACTCCATTCATTATAAGCCCAGATCAATGCAACAACTGATCAAAATTGCCCCAAAGCACCAAGGAGGCAGAAGTACCCTCAAACACAGCCATAAGCAACTTGCAGTATGTCATAGAAAATTGTTACTTCCCTTTTTTTCCCCAATGTTATTGGTTTGTTGTGGTGCTTCTTTTTTCTTTTTTTTTTTTTTTTAGCGTAAAGGCTGGAAGAACAGAAGATGAAAAGGAACAGAAGTCTCTTTTTATAGCCAATCCTGCTGTGGGAAGAGGGGTTGACAAGACAGCTCCATGAAGTCCCATCTACCCTATTTTTCTAGGTTTCCTTGTCAGTTATTATAGGAAAAGACTGCTATCTTCTGCATCCATAAAGCATTCCGACGACTAGAAAAGAAGGAAAATAGAATAACTGTAGTGGATATCCCCTTCCAAAGAGGTTCTCCTGCTGTACCTGTGCACAACATGAAGCCTAAATAAGATCCCATCTTCCATCGGGTTTGCTAAAATACTGGAGGGCACAGAGGGGGAAAGAAATTTACTGGAGAAGCATCTTGCTCTGCTCTTTAAAGCATTACTTACACACACACACACCATCCTTTAGTGATTTAGCCAGGAGCAAAATTTTTCAGCCTCTGTGATAATCTCTCCCCTTTTTTCCCTAATGTAATATTAACCTTGGGACCTCGATTTTTATGCAGTGAGAGAAAGGTGCAAATAGCGTGAAAGAAAAGATTTGTGGGCCTTGGACATGAGAGTGGAATCAGCACTCCCAGATACACTATGAGAGCTTAAACTATACCCTGAGCTAAGTCTGAAAACAAATGGGAAACACTGTATGATTCCATCCCATTACAGTACAAATAAATCATTTCTGGAAATCTAAAACAAATGGCCCGAGCTCAGCTCTATGGATGACCCAAATGCAAAAAAGCTGCTAATTCTAAAAGGCAGATGCAAGTAACCAATTAAGTAAGAATGCAGAAAAGAAAAAAAAAAATAAGGAGTGTAACTTGTTTAGCAGGAAGATGTTAAGGCCATAGAAGTGGGTCTTCCAATCACCTTTTTTGGTATTCCTAAGCAAACATTCTTTTTTGCTTACGTTAATATGGAATGTATTATGACAACGTTCTTATGGATATCCATGCCTTTTGTCTATCAGTACTTGCAGATACATTCAAAACAGCTGCAAATATTTTTTAAATTATGTAAAAGTCCCAAACACTTTGAAAAGAATATTAATATCCCTTTAAAACAGCAGTGTATTATATTAAATTAAGGATAGGAATTTAGAGAACAAAAAAATATGTTGTTAGTATTAACATTTTCACTGCTTTCAAATGCAGTCGTCTTAGATAAGGCTTAGAACTATTTTGGTTAAATTTAAAAGCGTTATCGTGTTTGCACATTTAGATGACAAAGCAGATAATCACACGTACAGATTACAAGGAAAGGTTTGTGTTCACAAAGCCCAGGTGATTTTTTTCTAGCTATTTCATAATATATATATATTTTTTTATATATGTACCTATCACCTCTTCCTACAATTCTTGCCTCTTTTCTATCTGCAGATCATCAAAGCTACAATGCCATTTCTAGTGCAGGTGGAGATGCTCTCTTAGTCCTGCTTAGTCTTTATGTGTGCAGCCATAAAAGAAAAGAAAAAAAATTACTGTGGAGAGATTTTTCAGAAGTGATCTGTCAAGGGGAGATATCAAAAATGCAATGAACTCTCAACCATCTTCCTGTCATGGCCTTTTCACATCCATAACAAGGTGGCCAGCAGCAGACAAGGAAGCTATGGGGCATCAGCAGCTCCATCTGTCCCCTCTACCAGACTCCTCGAGGAAGGAAAAATATTAATTAGTGCTTTTCCCGGGCACATGGGAGCAATGCCAGAGCAACAGGAGCTTTTGCACTGCTACCAAAAGGTCCCTGCAGGGGAGTGCTGAAGACCAATGGGTCTCCAAGCCCAGGCATGATTTCCTGCAGGTTCTGTCCAAGGAGCAAAATGGGAAACTTCTGCAGTCATGCAGAATACCACACAGTATTTTGGGGAACATCTGCTCTGCAAAGGCAGGAGGAGCGGTGTCTTGACTCAGAGTCCAGCAGAAGAGAGAAGGAGAAGACCAGAATCACAGAATCACAGAATCACCTAGGTTGGAAAGGACCTTTTAAGATCATTTAGTCCAACCAAGGGGAAAAAAAATCAAAACCAAACCCAAAACCAACCAAACAAAAACCAAACCAAAAAAATAAACAACAAACACACAAACCACACACCACACCCAAAACACCACCAACCCAACACTAATCCATATCCCTGAGCACCATGTCAACTCGTCTCTT
>JAOQGH010000040.1:3533340-3551387 GCA_025769975.1 Gallinago jamesoni
CGTCTCTTGAACACCTCCAGGGATGGTGCCTCAACCACCTCCCTGGGCAGCCCATTCCAATGTCTGACAACCCTTTCGGTAAAGAAATATTTCCTAATATCTAACCTGAATCTCCCCTGGTACAACTTGCAGCCATTACCCCTTGTCCTATCTCCTGTGACTTGGAGAAATAATCCTTCTGAGAGAAACAACTCTCTGAAACGATCATACAAAACCATGCAGATGCAAAAGTGATTGCAACTTGGAAATGCATTCCCCGGTCAACCATTGTTTATATTTTTAAGAGATGCCCAACTTATAACCTGGACGTGGCGTGGGTTCCTAGGGGGAGTGCTTTCCTGTGTTTCTTCTGGCTCTTTTGTTTGTTGTGGACCGAGATGTCATTTCTTTCAGTGGGGTGTGTGTGGCCCCACTTCCACCCTCCTGGCATCAGCTGACGACATGACAACTAACAGGGAGGATGGGCAAAAGAGGAAAAAAATAAAGCTGATTCCATGTGCTAACTTGCTAACACAATCTGGGGGCTTGTGAGCTGTTATTACTTTTCATTTTTTGATAGGATTAAACAGCTCATAAACACAGATTTCATGTCCCATAAATAACACTGTGTTTGTCAGCTCACTCAAAGAATAATCAATAGTTTGTGCGTGAGACTTTCCAGTTCAATAAAATAAGCTCTGTGTTTACTTTTCACAGAGACACCTATGAATTCTCCGCTTCGTTTTGTCCCTACTTAAATTACCAGTTACACTCCCCCAAAACCAGCCAGTGACTTAGTTGCAGGCAGCTGGGTGCCTTCAAAACTTTTGGAAGTAAGACCTAGACCTAAATAATTCCCACATCTGTGGAGGCTCCCTTACCTCTGAGTCAACCAGGGTACAAGCCCGTCACTAGGAATTCATCTCGTTGGAGCTGCTTTTGGATGTAAATGTCTTGGTGCTGTCATCCCCTCCAAAAGTGGACGTTACTTCTCTGCCAGGCCCATGGGGTTACCAGTGTTGGAAGCCCATAACCTCTCTTGGACTGCTGTGAGCCGCAAAAGGCACAGCCCAGTGTCCCTGCAAAGGATAGAACATTGCACCAATCCTCATGAAGAGTCAGACCAATCATAAAGTCATCTAGGTTGGAAAAGACCTTTATGATCGTCAGTGCCCACCATCAGCCTAACACTGCCAAAACCACCACTAACCCATGTCCCTCAGCACCACATCTGCCCAGCTTTTAGATACCTACAGGGATGATGACTCCATCACTTCCCTGGGCAGCCTCTTCCAAGTTTTGATAAGGGGAAGAAATTTTGGGGAAAAATATTTTCCTTATATCAAATTTAAACCTCCCCTGGCTCCATTAGAGGCCATTTCCTCTTGTCCTATTGCCTGTTCCTTGGCAGAAGAGACCAACCCCACCTCACTACACCCTCCTTTCAGGTAGCTGGAGAGAGAGAGAAGGTCTCCCCTCAGCCTCCTTTTCTCCAGGCTGGGCAACCTCAATTCCCTCAGCTGCTCCTGCATCTTCACCACTGGGCGGGGGGTCTGTAGCCCCACAAACCAACCAAGGAGGATTTATTTTTACTGTAACCTTTTAACTACTCTACTTCTGCTCTGCTGGCTGGGTCAGAGGCAAAGCGACACATCCGTTTTTTTGCTTTTCACCTCTACCTTCCACCTCACGGGTGGCACTTATCAAATTTCCTTTTGCACCTGAACTTAATTTAAAGGTTATAGTCCGTCCATTAACCCTGCTAACACCACCAAAGAGGCGGAGCAGCAATATTAATTTAGTGGTATCTGGAACTCTGTTCTAAAACTTCAATTATCCAAGAAAAAAATCCTTATAAATAGCATAGCTTAATATATATATCAGCATGGGACGCTGGTTTCGGCACCACAAACTGCTCTCCCGTGTCTCTCTTGAGTCAACCTCCTTCACGTGTGCAAAACTGCTCTGCAATTCAGCCTTAGGATGCTTTTTGTGTGGTGATCCCAGAGACACCAGTAGTCACCAGTCAGGTCTTCCTCATTCAACGGAATTATTTGCTCCTCTCTGAACATAGAGTTTAGGGCTTCCCCCCTCTATTGTCCACACCAGCCCTATGCTCTGCCCTCTCCACCCATTGCATGGGGGTGCAAAGACCCCTTCCCACTGCAGAGGGACAGCTCACCCTACCTCCAAGGCTGTTGAGGAGCCACAGAAAACTCTGCATGGGAGGCACCCAGCTCCTTCCCAAATTCCTCCAGGTTCCAGGAGAGGTTCTGCTGCCCCCCACCCCCAGCTCAGTGCACAGTTCCCGTGCTCCCCGTGCGATGCTGAGCTCCTCTCCCCATCTTGCCCCTTTGCAGCCAGTCTACAGGATCTCACGCCCCACAAGAAGCGGCATGGAGGACACCACCACCTGCACCCAATGCATGACCCACCAGAGCAAGGAGCGGGTCTCGCAGGAGGAGCTGAAATTTGCTGCGTCTGCATGTGGAAACAGCCTTGCTAATCTGTGCATGTGGTTACCTGGCAATTCCAATGGACAATTTTTGGATTATAATTCCATTACCCGCTCGGCTACTAATTCTTGCAACCTGCCCCTGCCAAGAAAACTCCAAGAGAAATAAAATCCCTTGGAACCCCGGCTCACAATGCTCCAGCTCAAAGCTTGGCAGCTTTCTCCCAAAATTAAGTGATTAAAGCGGTGCTAATGAGACATTCATCACCTGCACCTTTTTCCTTAAAATAAATATGCGGGGCTCTGCGCTACAGGTGCATGCAAAATTGCTTAAATAGACATCTTTGAGGCACAGGGAAAAAAAAAAAATAAAGGACACTCTGGCAAAAAGCTCCCCAAAATACTTGAAAAATATGACTGAAGAAATAACTTTTTTCTCTTTTTTTGGACTGAAATCTGCAGACCTTAGCAGATGTGTCCAAGCTAAACGAAATATCCAGGGAACTGGATCTCCTTTCTGATGAGAAATAATGAAGAGCACTGCACTGGCAAGGAGACAGGCTGGAGGAACCTACCGGTCTTTTCCAGCTCTGACTTCCGTGATAGCTCGGAGTTGTCCTCAGGCATTGGCTTCATCCATCAATGAAGTTATTTATTGTGAACCCGGGCCCCGGGGGCTGCCAAGCCTCTGTCCATATTGAACTGGAAGCATTCAGACGCTCTCCCAGTGAATAGGATTATTGGGTACTTACAGTCAAGCACGTGCCCGTGTCCTTGCGGGAGAGGAAGCCCTGGAAAGATGACTGTATGTGAAGGTGGGGGAGTAAAAATCCTCTTAGGAAGAGGTGGTTTTGGAAAAATACGGGGGGTCTTTTTTTTTTGTCTTTTTTTTTTTTTTTTGAGCTTTTTCTAATGTTTTGGAAATGCGACCATGGAGGTGTCAGCTTAAATTACTAGGGAAAATACTAAGGGAAATAAAGAAATCACATTCCACAGACCTGCATGGAGGTGTAAAGGGCCTTTTTTTTTTTGCCTTTTTTTTTTTTTTTTTTGAAGGCCACGCTAGAACAGTACCTGGCATTGTTTTTGCCAGGGCAGGGTGTAAAATCTGCTTACGGGATTTTTTAGCTGCACAGCTATACTTTGCAATCCTTTCTGCTGCAGGGCTCTGCTCAAGGCGAAGTCTGTGGCAAAACCCTTTCCCTCAACGGCCATGGAAGTGGGAGCAGGCCCCGAGTTTGTAAATATTAACTTATTTCGAATGTCAGATTATTTACTCTCCACTCTTACAGCCACCCAGGCCAAATGGACAGGGTCCAAGTCTGTTTAACAATAGCTCTTGGCCCGGACAAGCCGTGGCAAAGGTTAAATCCTGTTTGCTGTGCTCCAGCCTGGAGCCCCATCGACTCGAGTGGCACTGACAGCTTTGGGACAACAATGGGTTTTGATGCTGGGACCTGCCCCCAGTTTTGCAGGGTGCAGAAAGCCCGGAGTGACCTGCAGGCACCACACCAGGGCTTGGATGGTGCCCTCCAGGCACAGCAGCAAGACCCTGCCACATCACCTGGGGACATCCATGCCAGGCTTCACCGTGGGGCTGCATCTCGCTTGCTGGGAGCAGCAGTGGGGATCTCAGTGGAAGACGCGTGTCTTCATGTGCACGTCGTTGGGAAATGCAATGGGGGTGATAAAGGGCAATATCCTTTGTAACAAGACCAAGTGGCACCATCCCTGGAGGTGTTCAAAAGATGGGTTGACGTAGTCCTTAGTGATTTTTGTCAGGGTTAGGCTGATGGTTGGACTAGATGATCTTTAAGGTCCCTTCCAACCCAGACAATTCTATGATTCTAAGACTCTTCTTTGTCAATATAAGGCAAGTAGATTAATTTATCATGCACTGGAAAACTGAAAAAAAATGCCCATTACCTTGTACGGGTGTTGTATTCTTTGCACGATGTCCCCTTTTGCTCTCTGCCCAAGCTGCCACATGGTTGTCTCTGCAGGCTGGGGATGGCCCACAGCATCTCCAGAGAAGGTGACTGCATTCCTACACAAACACACAAGGGCACCATCACAAGTTTAAACATGTGTAAAACATATATACATTTATATATTTTATTTTTATATATATATTAGAAGGTTTCTACCAATCCAAACCATTATATGACTCTACGATATGATTCAATGATTACATATATATGTACAATATATATATACATACATCCATAAAGAATTTTGTTCTCTGCTGTTGTTACATGGGTCCTTGCATTATTTCACATTGTTGTCTCCCTCCTCCGTGCTACCTCCATCGCATTACACTGCTGTTGCATGGACCTGTGAAAAACAAAAAGCCAAAGAAAGATTTTTAGGGACCTCTAGAGCTCTGGGAGGGATGGCCCCCACTGTCCCCAAGGTATGAGACATACACAAGGTCCGGTCTTCCCTCCTTAGTGATCAATCATGCAACAGCAAGCAGAGGAGAACAGCTGCCATTTGACCACAAATCTCCAAATTCACATCAAGAAACAAGCTCTGGGTGGCAAGGATGTAGTGGACCACCCCAAAACACCTTTGACATGGAAGGGGGAAGTTGCTAGAAGCAGGAGAAGATGCCCATCTCCATGTAGGAAGGTGGGAATGGCAGTGGTAGCAAGTCAGCCAGCAGGCCTTCCTCAGCTCGTGCATTGTCCTCCTCTTCCTCCCAGTCCTCTTCCTCCCGCTGCAACAAAACATGCTGACCCATCAGGGCACACGGCGTGCTTTGCCTGGCGTGACCCACACAGATGGCTTCCAAAGGAAACGCTCGCAGAGGAGAGCCAAGTGGCCCCCGAGCGCAGTGGAGATGGGAGAGCCCGGGTCCAGAGACATTCCTCCCTTGATTAAGAAGGTTGAGTGGGAGCCAGGGGTGGGGTCAGTGACCTCCTTCCTCCAGCCGTGGCCGTTCCCCCCAAGACTTGAATCACACCTTGGAGACGGGCTCGGGTCGGGCACGGGAAGTTCACGGCTGGGAACGCGCCAGCGGGGAAGGGGGAAGAGCCCCGGGAGGTGGGGGAAGTTCACCGGGGTTCAGCCAGCACCGGGTCCGGAAGAAGAGAGTTCTGATAAAAAGGAGTGAGGAATCGCAATGGAGGTCGCCCCCCCAGGGACTCCTCATCTCTTCTCCAAGCATCTCTGCAAGGTGCCGGGCACATTGAGAATGAAGAGACCAGGGAAAAATAAAGGTTCAGACCTACTGCTGCTCCTCCCCTTGGTGAAAAGCAAAGCCTCCAGGTCAGAGCATGATGTTTCTCATCTCCTCGGATACCCCATTGCAAACCACCCTGCTGAAGTTGGACAGGTTTGCTGGGATGCACACACTGCACTCCCTGCAATACAGGAAAGACTAAACAAATCTCTCCAGGCAGCCAGGGTCAGGCCATCCAGTTTTTATCACCGAAGCCCAGAAGGAGAAGATTGCACTTCCTTAGCAGAGAGAAAAAACCAAGGCAGCAGAAAGAAAAAAAAAAAAATAAAACAAGGGAAGCATTACTCAAATTATCTCCACAGCGAGCGGAGGGATGGGAGGCCAGCGAGCAAAGAGATGGGATGGCCAGATGGGGCAGATCAAGCTGACCACAAAGCCTCTGTCCAACATTTTTTTGACAAATGCCAGAGCCATATGTTCATGAGGAATAGCTGGGAAGGGAGTGTGGACTTGGAGAGAGCCTGACCGCCCTCGGAGCCGCGTGGCTGCAAGGTGTGAAGCCAGGGCACCTTCCATGTGCGACCCAGATCACAGCCCCGCACCCTGCGAAGGGGAAGAAGCTGGTAGATCATTTAGCCCACCTCCTTGCCGGGCTCCGACCAGCCTTTCTCCTGCTTTTCCCACTGTTTGGTCCATCACTAATGAGCCATGTTCTGGGGGGAATTCTTAGGTCATTTATTTTGCATCATGTCTGCTAGGAGAGGTAGCAGGACCATGGCTAATTGGGAAAGCAGACAGATAGCCCCAAACAAAGCCAAGGGCAGAGGGACCACGTCTGTGCACACCAAGGGTGGGAGCGACCCCTTCTACCCGCTGCCCTGTCAACGTGAACACTCATGAAGGGCAGAAGTGGCACATCCCACATGGCCCGTCATGCCCTGTGTGCAACGTATTTATAAAAAAAAAAAAAAAAAAAAAAAAAAAAAAAGCAGCACACTTTCCTCATTTATTTTGTCAGCTGCTCTTTTGATTATTTAGCGCATTCCAAGGAGCGCGAGGGAACGCGATGGATGATGCTCTGCAAAAGCAAAGGCGACAGTTTTCAGGAGTGGCTCGTGTTGGTGGGTACCCCACTGGCGATGTGCAGGGATGCCCAGCCCTGCCCTGAAACCTACCCTTTATCACCCACTAACATGTGGGGTGCTGCACCTCAGTTAGGAAGAGCCAGGTCCCTTTGGGGGCGTTTGCCACCTGGGGCAAATTCCAGTCTCTCCTCAGCAGGACACGGGACACACCAGCCAACACTGCAGGCAGTAGTTTTCACCCCTTAAAAATAGAGCAGAGAGAATTTAGCCTCATAATATTATCTCATTTTCACCCTGATATGAGTGATTTGACCAAGGGACTGTTTCAAACTGTGAGTTTCCAAACTGGCCCTGGGCTTTAGCAGAGCCTTGGAGACCTTCTGCAACCAGAATAACACGTGTTTCTAAAAGCATAGCTCCTTCCCATGTAGGTTTGCTTTCTCTTGCTCTCTCTCACACACATATATGGAGAGTGTGATGTAAAAAATCTCTGTTTTCCTTAAGGATACAGGCTAAAAGCTGCTGAAGATCATTGCTTTCATTTTACCAACTGCAATCAGACACAAAAGTGTCAGTCAAGGAAGCCAGGACCAAAGCATGTATTCCCTTTGTGGCAGGAAGAAAACAGAGAGAAGCAAGTCAGGTACCTGAGTACCATGTTCTCTAAGGCCAAAACACTGCAGTACAACAGCGAGGATCATGGTCTCACTGCCCCTACTTGTCTCTTCCCCGTGAAAAACTATTGCTGTCACTGAAGAAAAGTTCAGTGATGGGGCTGGTGGTGCCCATGGCATTGCCTGAGCAGAGCACACCTCACAGTAGGATGTCTTCATCCAGAGGACCACCGTGCTTATGGTAATAGGTGCCCACCAGCACCATGATGGGCAAGTTGCTGCCCATGGCTGGAAACCACCTGCATGGTGTTAAACCCTCCTTGCCCCCTTGACAGTGGGGTGCATGACCCTGCTCTCATGTTGGGTTATTGGACACACCACCATTGCATGGAGAATATTAGATATGGCTTCTAACAAGCAAACCTGAATCAGAACTGCTAATCCTCCTGGCCCAGGCAGAGATAGGAGCTGCACAAGTGAAGCACAAAACTTAAATTAGCATCCACTGTCTCCTGGCAGAGTTTACTCCTCTGGGTTCAGACACACCATTACCACCAGCATCAGAGGTAAAAGAGATGCAAAAAAAAGGACCAGCCATGGGCAGAGATGTGCTCCTGTCTGCCTGAAAAACACTCAGTGGACACCCTCAAGCTGTAACACAGCAGCTCCCAAGACCCCTCTCGCACCTCTATCCCCACCACCTCGAAGTTCCACACAAATCCCACACCATTCCCTGGCTCCCTGTATGAGCTGGAGAGGGAATTTTTACAAGGGAGTGTAGTGATGGGATAAGGGATAATGGCTTCAAGCTGAAAGAGGGGAGATTTACAATAGATATTAGGAAGAAATTTTTCACTATGAAGGTGGTGAGAGCCTGGCCCAGGAAGCCCAGAGAAGATGGGCTACCCCATTCCTGGAGGGGTTCAAGGCCATGTTGGACACGGCTTGGAGCCACCTGGTCTGGTGGGAGGTGTCTCTGCCCAGGGCAGGGGGTTGGAACTGGATGATCTTTAAGGTCCCTTCCAACTCTAACCATTCTGTAATTCTATGAAAATCCCTATTCCCTGTGAACGGCAGCGTTCATGTTGCAACTCCACCACCCAAATGCTCCAAGGCAGTGAGGGGGGAGAAAAACAGCCAAAAACCCAACAGGGGAGGAGGTTTTCCATCACCTTGATGGGAGCAACGCCCTTTCCCACAGCAGCCCACCTGGTTCACACTGTGGCCATCACATTGTGGGGCCAGGCAGCCTGCATAGGGGGCCTGTCCACCCTTCTCTACCCTCCCTTGGCTCGCTGGAGGCAGGGATACTTCCTAGGCAGATGGGACCAGCAACCAGGTTAGCAAATGCCATGGAAGCCCACTCCCTGCCGGCTAATATAAACAGGGCTGTCGGGTGCAGCAAGTGCTGCCAGGCTTTGATCAAAGCCAGCTGCATCACCAGCCTCACCGGGTGGCCATCGTCCCATTCCCTCTGCCCCTTCCCACCGTAGGGGCCGAAACTGGGCTGTCCTTCTGCTTTGCACCTCATACCAGCAAGTTTTGGGACACAGAAGAAGTCATTCAGGTCACGCCATGAGCTGCCTAGCAGCAGCTGGGGAAAAGTTGCTCCCAGTTTTTGCTCCAAGAAAAAAAAAATAAAATTTTAAAAAGGGTCTTAGCGGTGGGGACTTTTTGTGGGAGTTTGAGCGCAAATGTAGCTCACTAATGGTTTTCCTCCACTGGCAAAGCCAGGGGGCTTGGGTAGGGAGCTCCCACCCACCAAGCTGCCCACAGTTGACCCCCTTCCCCCAGTGAAAAGATCCAGGTTAACAAAATAGTAATTGGGGGAGTGAAGAGCTTTTTACAGGCCTGGATCACCCCAGGGATGTGGTTCACAAGCCAGCCCACAGCCAATGTTGTCGCCCCAGAGAGAGTCGGGATGGAGGACATCACATCTCACCTTACATCCCACCCAGCTGCTCTTAAGCCGTCCCTCGGGATCCGTGTGGCTGGGACCAGTCCTGGCACAACACAGCTGGTCCTGGGTTATGATGACTGCAGGAGGGAAGGGGATGCTCTTACAGCTGTAGGGACATCCCTGTGTGTTAACAAGAAATCTTACAAAGAGCCATTTTTCACATCAAGTTTTCCAGGATTCTCATCTTTCCCTTCCTGCTACCTTATTAAGACCTCTTTTTACCCCACTATTTATTTCTGTTTCTTACTGAAACTGTCTTTCACCTGTTACAAGACAACCGTAGCCTTAGGAAAGGCAGAGTGAACAATTTGGCTGGTTTTTTTTTTTTTTTTTTGGTACAGATTTTATCTACACTGTGAAATTCCTGCATGCTGGTAGGGAAAAAAAAAAAAGTGTCTGAGGCTGGAAAACACCAGCTTTTTCTGCAGCAGCCTTTTTGAAAGTAGCAATAACTCAATGAAGTGGTTAGGAGTTTACAAGGGCTCGGAAAAAATTACCTCCTTTTAGTAAGTGTTAATTATATGACTAATTAAATAGAGAGGGGGTTGAAACACTCTCCTAGTCATAACCTGTGTGCTTCCCAGCCCGGTCCTTGCGTGACAGAGAAAACAGGGAATGGATCCTGTTTGGCCTTCATGGCAGGAAGTGGCTACTAACCCAGCTCTAACTTCTAATTTATTTATCTGGAAAGCTGTAAGGAACTGTTTTAAAATTGACCAATGTTTCTGCTACTTACAAAAAAAAAAAAAGCCAAAACACAAAAAAAAAACAAACCCCAAAACACTAGCCATTCACTACAAACACATTTAGAACTGCCCGAGTTTTAAGAAAGAGATATGAAAGGCCACTTTGTTTATGTTTTTCAGCAACAGTATGTTGGCTTCCTTTTTTTTTTTTTTTAAATGACGGCGAAGGAAAAAAAAAAAACCCATTATGTTTAATCTCTTATCTTCACGCAAAGTGGTTGCAGCTATCATAAAACACACACATTGTGTCATTTCAAAACACAAACAGGCTCACGGTCAAATATTCTCCAGATTACTCCTCTCTCTTTTTTTTTTTTTTTTCCTCTTCTTCCTCCCCCCTTTATAATTTTTGCAGGCATTAATAAAGTTTAGCAAACTCAAGGTGGGGGGCTTTGTTCCCTTGGTCAGGTCTTAATGACATCCTTCTGGAGAAGCACAAAGAAACCACAGGGTTGAGAGCAGGGTGTGATGCCCACCAAGCCCTCCCTGATGCCCACCAAGCCCTCCCTGATGCCCAGCTCTGTGGTACCAGCGAGTCCATTGCTCCTATGGGCTTCCACCAGAGCAAAAAAAGATGATCACAGAGCTGCAGTGCAGAAATCTGGGGTCAAGGGCAAGATGCTTGGCCCAGAGCCTCTGCTTGGCTGTGGGCAGCTCTTTTAACCTCCCCTTGCCTCGGGTCAGTAAAATAAGCCAGCAAGCCTCCTTCCATGGGAGACTTCTTTTCCTTCCAACGAGACCACAACCCAAACACTTTGGAACCAGACCTTAAACAGGTTGTTGTAGGGTACCAGAATGATCTGAGCTCACTGCAGGGGTGCTGGCGTGAAGGACAGGGGCTTTCATCCACCGCCTTCTCCCTCCCTGCTGCCAAAATCCAGGCTCTCGCGGCTGGCCGGCTTCCATCCACCTGGGCAGGACCTGCTGTCCGAGGGCAGGGCGCAGAACCCTGAGCCAACTCCAAGGCGGGAGCGTTAGCCAGCCCCAACAGTGGGGAAGACCAGCCAAAAATAAGATCTAAATATAACAAAAACATGGCGGTGGGGGTGGAAAGCAAACAGCGACTGTTTGAGGTGTGCTGCTCCTCGGTAGGTTACTTGGGAGAGATGGACGCACAGCTGCGGGCTGCCTTGATCCCTGGCATATGCTGCGAGTCACAAATAAAGCCCTGTGGGCTCAGCCGAGAGGATGTTTTGGCAAAGCTCAACACTTCTGGTGCTGCCGGGGCCATCAGACACTCGCTGGCCACCTGAGAAAAGGAAGGGATACCCCGTTTCCCCAGCGCATCCATCACATTTCAAAGAGGTTGCGTGCCCCAACATCCTCCTCTGTCCCAAACTCCCTCCCAGCGCTGCCAGAGACCTGTTTGACTCAGAGATTTCTGCGGTCTCTGCTGGTTTTTCTTCCCACATCCTGCCCCCGGCGCAGGATGACTCAGACAGCGATGTCTGAGTCATGTTTGAAGATGTTCAACCCAAGGGATCACACCGTGATGGCCTGGAAATACAGGTGGATTTCCCAGCCCTCCTTTGAGGAGAGAAATCTCCTTCCCTTCCTTTTCGCTGCTTTTTAAGGCTGGGTGGTTGCAGACCATGGTGTGGGGACATGACAGAGACTATTTTGGGAGGAGAAGTGTCGGAGGGGAAAGTGGCAATGCCAAGAGACAAGCCCTCGCAATTTCCCTGGGCAAATGCAGGTCATTTCTATTAGTCTGGGTGAAGCAACCATAAGATACCCCAGCCTGTGAGGAGGCAAGAGATAGACTTACCCTCCCATGCAGCCACCCCTGGACCTTTTTCACTCCATGTTGACTCTTCAGGTTCAGTCATTTCCAAACAACGTAGTTAATGACACTTCCAAATAAGCAACTAGCCAAGAAACCTGCAGGAGGATTGACAGAAACGTAGACACAGCAGTTGTACAAGATTTGGGGAAATGAGGAACTGGAGGAACAGAGATGCTGGAGTGTGTCCTGACCAGCAGTGCCTGGCTGGCACATTTGGCCAGTTGACCCATCAGCACACCAACAGCCAGCCGGCCAGTTCCTCTACAGCCTGTGCTGCCTCGACATCCCAGTGGAGCACCACTGCAGAAGCAGCCTGGGGTTGTCATCACCTTGGGCATTGAGGACCCAAAGCCACCAGAAAGCAGGATTTGCTTTTACAGTGGGTTTGAAACACACCATTCCCCTGCTTCCTCAGGGTTGAGCTTTGCTTTGATATCTGAGGTGAGCTTGGAGGTCTGTTACCACCACAGAGACACCTTCCAGAGTCAAACAGAGACTACCAAACCACAGTTTGCTTGGGGAAAGGTTTCCTCTTCCTGCAGCAATGGGAACTTAGAGGAGCTGAACCCCACAGGTCTCTGCCCACCACAGACAGCTGGAGATGCTGCCAGACCCCACCAGCAGGAACCAGGAGTCTGGAGAGAAGGTGTCCTCACCAGGTGCTTCACATGTACCTGCCCTAAAACCATGGTGGTGGGAATGCAGGACATGGCAACAATGCCCAGAGGGCACACACTGAAGCCACCATCACTGCCCTAAATCCATGATGGTGGGAATGCAGGACATGGCAATAAAGCCCAGGGGACACACGCTGAAGCCACCATCACTGCCCTAAATCCACAGTGGTGGGAATGCAGGACATGGCAATAGACCTCAGGGGACACACGTTGAAGCCACCATCACTGCCCTAAAACCACGGTGGTGGGAATGCAGGACATGGCAATAAAGCCCAGGAGACACACGTTGAAGCCACCATCACCTTGCAAAAGCCATGACTCTTCTCTCCACCGTGCAGCACAACAACCAACCTGCCAGAAACCCTGCGAGCTGCTCACCCGGGGCCAGCTACCCCAGCCAGACAGCCTGGGGGCACAGGAGGCAAATGAACAATGGCCACTCGAACATCCAAAATAAAAAAGTTAAAAGCAGCGCGCGCTCTGAAAACAAGGGCTTCGACTGAAAAACAGCCCGCCCGCACCATTTCAGGGAAATCTCTCAAAAACACTCGTTACCGCCAGCGCTGCGAAAGCGATGGATTTAACGAGCTCGTGCCACCGCCGACGTGCTGAAAACAGCCTTTGCCGGAGCGAGCCGGGGGTGAGTCACCCGCTCCGAGGCGGGCACCGGGCACCGGCCCCCGGTCAAGACACCCCCAGCACCGCACAAAAACACCGATAACGCTTGTGCAAGGACCTTTCAGGCAGCTATAACTAATCTATTTCCACCGCTACACCACATTACTTCAGAGACAAAGCAGGGAATTTTGCATTTTTTTGTAATTTTTTTTTTTCTTTTTTTGGGGGGGGAGGGGGGGGTGTCCTGCTCATTAACATTTGTCCGCGCGCAAAATGGAGATGCCTAGTGCCAACCGGACATACCTAGATAGAGCCTAATATTAGATTTTGCAAAAAAAAAGCATTCATCCTGTCTAAACAAACATCCTCCATACGATATTAACCTCAAAATCTATGCCCAAACAGCTGTCCGCGCCGCGGGCATGGTTTGGCATCATTTTCCCAGGACAAAGCCAGCCCTCCGCAGCCACCGAGTGTCCCCACACTCCAGTCAACCCAGGCACGGGCAGGAAAACACGCTGTTATTTTAGGAAGCTTTGCATAAAATTCAGTTTCGAGTTTAAAACCGTATCGGTCATTATTTGTCCCTGGCAGAGGCTTTGGATAAGGTTTCCTCCTCCAGCGTTACCGCAGTGCAAAGTTACCCACTTTTTGTTCCAGCCAGAGACAAAAATCCCGTTTTTAAGGGCTGAGAAAATTTGCTGGCAAACGATATAGGGGGTTGATTAACCAATAATCTGGTCCGGGTCCGGTGGAACAGGCGAGCGGCTGAAACGGGAAAGCAAGTTTTTTAACAATTTGTTATACACGGTAGCAAGAAAAACAGGAAGTGGGTGTTTATTAGCAGTTTCCAAATATACCAGCCAAAATAAAACTCCCCATGCAGTCTGAGGTATTCAAAATACAGCAACGACCAGAATTCCTCAGATTATAAGAGGGTAATTAATCACAAACAGTGTTCACAGACCAGTGATTTGGAAACTTCCTTTTTATTGAAGATCTGGATCAAGAGCAAACTTCAAAGCAAAACTAATTGATCTGAGATTCATTGCATCTGGTCGATAAAGCAAAAAAATAAAATATCTTCCTGACGAAGCCAGGTCTACAGTTTACATTCATTATGCCCTGACAGCCCATAAAGCACATTAAAAAGCCATTTTTCAGGGAGTGCTATAGGGCTGACCTATTTCAACATAAAAGCTATTCATACGCGGGGAGACTGTTGCTTCCTCATAATCAGTGTATTGCGCCCAAAAGCCAGCCGTGTTATTCCAGGCTTGTTTCTCAGGAATGCGAGCATATCTTGGAGACTGATTCATAAAAGGAAGAGAGCAGCCCACTTCTGGGCCAGGCTCACATGCTTGATTCAGAAGCGAAATTTCCGAATTTTGTTTGGATTCAGCCAACCTCTTAACTCCGCTAGAGCCAGGCGAGCGGCTTGTAACGAATGGCTCGGTCACTAAACGAGCTCTTTTCTTCTCCCTCTCCTTTTGCCTGAAAATAGTGGGGTTTACCAATATTTTTTTCGCAGAGATTGTATGCCCATCCCAGCCAGGGGACTGCTGTTCACCAGCAGCCAGCACTCACTGCAAGATGAGGGATATAACCCATATAATTTGTCACCCAAGTCCTCAGGGTTTGTTGTTTGGTTTTTTTTTTTTATTTTGTTCTAATTCTCCCCTGAAAGATTCAACACACCCCAAGGATACGCTCGTGAAAACACGATTCACAGCCCCGCTCTGAATCCATAAGCCCTTTGCTTTCAGAGGTAACTTTCCCTGCATCTGCTCGCCCCGCTGTGTCCGTGGATGCTCCTCGGTGCTGGGTGGGACCATCCATCCTCCATCATGTCGCATGTGGGACCATCCTCCATCATGTCCCGCGTGGGATCCTGCTATCCCATGTCAGGGCTGACACCAGAGCTGGCTGAGGCACAGCCCGTGGGCAAAGAGAAACAGCTGGCTTTTCACAGAGTTCATTTTCATGGCAGCCTGGAATGGATACAGAGCTTGGAAGAAGCAATTTTTATTTTTTTATTTTATTTTGTCTTTTTTGACTGCCACAGATTCCCAGGCTGAACACGGAAAGATCATTTGCACCGAGCAGGGCTTTTCAACCTGTGCCTCAGCTTTGTTTTTCTGGGTAGCCAGGCGAATCACTGGCAAAAAATCACTGAAGCGATGCCTCCCCTTCAGCCCCAGACCCTGCTGAAGGGTTTTGCATCATGAGGGGGGGTAAAGCAGCAATTGCAAAGAGAATAAACTCTCATTTCAGCTGCCTCCGTGCAGGAGGGGCGGCTCTTCCCTCCCAGGAGAGCCCTGGAGGGGAGAAGTCCGGAGGAAGGTCTCCATCCTGCTACGAAGGCAGAAGTCCCAGCCGGACCGTGGGATGGGGAGTGCTTGGATCACACACCAAACCCTTCCAAAGCCAAGCCTTCCCACTTCAAAACCCTGTCAAAACACAGACGGTGCGGACGCATCCAATTTATTCTCAATAGGTTTTGCAGGCTTTCAGTTTGCTCTGCTGCTTTCCTGGAATCAAGGGCAGGAGTCTCTAAGCTGCCAGATCACCGAAACCGCTGATAAAAATTTGATACTAAATGCAGGCTGTGATTATTTATTTAATTTCTTTTTTTTTTTTTTTTTGCTTATTGTCCCGCTGATGTCTTCACCTGTGTCATCCCCTCCCAGCCAGGCAGCCCGTTGCTGCTGCGAACAGGAAAGATCGCCGTGGACAAAACCTTTTACATGGGATTAAATTTCATCTAAAAGCATGTAATTCCACATAGCCAGAAGCAGTTTCTAATCTTCATATATAGGAACTTACAAGGCAAGGAATTCAAAGCCACCGGATTAAATGAAAAATGTGAATGAAAAGCTACATGCTGATACTCAGCTGACCTAGGCAAGTTACTGTACATTTTTCAAAGTTTTAAATTACCACTAATGGAAAACGTGGGGAGTAAGTCTGAAGTGTCTCTCTACATCATTCCTTTAAAAAAGAAAAAAAAAAAAAAAAAGAAGTCCAAAACAATGAATGAATATTTGCAGAGAAGCCCCCGATGCTTCCCAGCACGGTTGGCCCCACTTTGCTCTTACTGTATGGATCAGCAGGTATCAGCGGATCAGATTGAGACCAGCTGTTTGTTCCTAGTAAAGGAATTTCCCCAAAAGTTAAAATATAATTCAAGCTTAGCAACCTAGATACTTTGGAAGAATAAAACCTCTGCTCGTGACTGTAAAAAGCAGAGAAAAAGATATTATAAAGCATTTAAGGGCTTTGGTTTCAATTATTTTACATTAAAGGATAGGTAAGCTTAAATCGCTCAGACTCTTTAAAAAAAAAAAAATAAAAGGGATTGTAAATAAAATTGGAAACAGATACACAACAACCCGGTTCCCACAGGTGCTTTTTCTTACTGTGGAAATACCCGTGTGAATTTCCAGCTTCCCAGCCTGTAAGGGGAGACACGGAATCCTGAAGTCGCCTTTGGACCTCGCCGCAGAAGAAGTGGCCTCTTGTCTGTTCATCCTGCCCCAGCCTCCCCGTGTCCCTCGGTGTGTCCCTCGGTGTGTCCCTCGCACCACGGCAGAGGCTCGTGCCGCCCGCCAGGGCTCACCGCCAGATCAAAGCTTCGGGCCACTCACCGGAAAACAAGAGGGGAAAGCCCAAAGAATCGAAGAAACAAAGGGAAGGTGGAAGAGATAAGGATCGGCCTCAGATATGATATTTCATCCCCATCAGATCCGCTGCAGAAGCTCAATTCAAAGCTTGTAAGACAAAGAGGTCGGCTTTAAGGTTTTGTTGCTCTACGTCTCACCATATTCCCAGAGATATTCCCATCTTCCAGGCAACAAGGATTTCACCTGTATTATGCAAAACCCTAGAACTTAGCTCATCCTCTCCCCCGGGCTATGCATCCACTCAAAATATGTATTTCAAGCATTTCTGCCGCCTTCCCCCAGCCTGAAACCGAACGCCTCCAGCCACGTCTCGCAAACGAGGTGTGAAGCCCTGGGGTAACCAGCAAAACCAGAAACACACTCTGTCCCTTGGAGAAAGGCACTTCTCCACTTGCTGAAGCTCCTTATGGACACTGAGTAAAGAGAAAACCTAACCCAACGTCCTGAAAAGTCTGTAGTTAAATCCTTTAAAGACCAGACAAAAAAAAAAAAAAAAGGAGAAAAATCTCACACCTCTAGATTTCTCAGAGGTGCCAAACTTTCTGCACCCTAATTCAGTATTTACAGATATAATTGGTTTGAGTTATGGGGAAGTGCTTGGGATTTCCTTGGTTGAAAGAGTCTGTTTATCAGGAATTTGGGAACAAGAGGGTGATGGCTGGAGAGGTCTGTGGGCATTTGGAGGTAGAGGGGGCAACTGGGAACTGAGATGTCATTGCCATCTGCCAAGGTGCACACATGGCACTGTCTACCCTGGGAAAAGCTCATCTGAATGATGTGGAAATATTGTTGCTGATGCTCAGTCAGCTGCAAGCATGACTACAGAGACTGCAAAGTGCCGTGCTTCAAAAAATCCCTATAACCCTTTTCTGTATTTATAAAATTACATCAATCACAGCATATTCCTCACAGTGTCACAGACACTTCTCCTTTTTCAGCTTTGATTTTACTTCATCCAGGTCCTCATTACCTGCAATTTGGGCTCACAGCCCAGAAAGCCCCCACACACCCTGGGCTGCATCCCCAGCAGCCTGGCCAGCAGGGAGAGGGGGGGGATTCTGCCCCTCTGCTCCACTCTGGGGAGACACCCCCAGGTGCTGCCTCCAGCTCTGGGGCCACCAACAGCAGAAGGACATGGAGCTGTTGGAGCGGGACCAGAGGAGGACCCGGAGATGCTGGAAGGGCTGGAGCCCCTCTGCTGGGAGGGGGGGCTGAGAGAGTTGGGGGGGTTCAACCTGGAGAAGAGAAGGCTCCGGGGAG